>CAXIWQ010000441.1:0-43156 GCA_964036275.1 Litoditis marina | reverse complement strand
CGACTCATTGGCTTGCAGCTACAGAAAAAAGTTTATACGGCTATCAAGTCTGTTGCTCCCAGCGACAAGAACCTAATACGACTGAATATTCTGTGGCGCACAGCCACAAAAGACGAATTAACGCGGCTATCGACTCTTTGGCTTGCAGTTACAGAGAACAGTTCATACGGCTATCAAATCTGTTTCTCCCAGCTACAAAAACCTAATACGACAATCTATTCTGTGGCGCACAGCCACAAAATACGAATCAACGCTGTTATTGACTCTTTGCCTTGCAGCTACAGAGAACAGTTCATACGGCTATCGAATCTATTGCTCCCAGCTACAAAAACCTAATACGACAATCTATTCTGTGGCGCACAGCCAAAACATACGAATTAACGCGGTTATTGAATCTTTGCCTTGCAGCTACAGAAAAAAAAATCATACGGCTATCAAGTCTGTTGCTCCCAGCTACAAAAACCTAATACGACTATCTATTCTGTGGCGCACAGCCACGAAATACGAATTAACAGTTCATACGGCTATCAAATCTGTTTCTCCCAGCTACAAAAACTTAATACAACTATCTTTCCTGTGATGCACAACCAGAAAGTACGAATTAACGCGGTTATTGACTCTGTGGCTTGCAGCTACAGAAAAAAAGCTTATACGGCTACCAAGTGTGTTGCTCCCAGCTACAAAAACCTAATACGACAATCTATTCTGTGGCGCACAGCCACAAAATACGAATCAACGCTGTTATTGACTCTTTGCCTTGCAGCTACAGAAAAAAAATCATACGGCTATCAAGTCTGTTGCTCCCAGCTACAAAAACCTAATACGACTTTATATTCTGTGGCGCACAGCCACAAAATACAAATTAACGCGGCTATTGACTATTTGCCTTGCAGCTACAGGAAAAAGTTTATACGGCTATCAAGTCTGTTGCTCCCAGCTACAAAAACCTAATACGACTATCTATTCTGTGGCGCACAGCCACGAAATACGAATTAACGCGGTTATCGACTCATTGGCTTGCAGCTACAGAAAAAAAGTTTATACGGCTATCAAGTCTGTTGCTCCCAGCTACAAAAACTTAATACGACTTTATATTCTGTGGCGCACAGCCACAAAAGACAAATTAACGCGGTTATTGACTATCTGCCTGGCAGCTACAGAGAACAGTTCATACGGCTATCAAATCTGTTGCTCCCAGCTACAAAAACTTAATACGACTATCTCTTCTGTGGCGCACAGCCACGAAATACGAATTTACGCGGTTATCGACTCTTTGGCTTGCATTTACAAAAAACAGTTCATACGGCTATCAAGTCTGTTGCTCCCAGCTACAAAAACCTAATACGACAATCTATTCTGTGGCGCACAGCCACAAAATACGAATTAAGGCTGTTATCGAGTCTTTGGCTTGCAGTTACAGAGAACAGTTCATACGGCTATCAAATCTGTTGCTCCCAGCTACAAAAACTTAATACAACTATCTTTCCTGTGGTGCACAACCAGAAAGTACGAATTAACGCGGTTATTGACTCTGTGGCTTGCAGCTACAGAAAAAAAGATACGGCTACCAAGTGTGTTGCTCACAGCTACAAGAACCTAAGACGACTATATATTCTGTGGCGCACAGCCACAAAAGACAAATTAACGCGGTTATTGACTCTTTGCCTTGCAGCTACTGAGAACAGTTCATACGGCTATAAAATCTGTTGCTCCCAGCTACAAAAACCTAATACGACAATCTATTCTGTGGCGCACAGCCACAAAATACGAATCAACGCGGTTATTGACTCTTTGCCTTGCAGCTACAGAAAAAAAAATCATACGGCTATCAAGTCTGTTGCTTCCAGCTACAAAAACCTAATACGACTTTATATTCTGTGGCGCACAGCCACAAAAGACAAATTAACGCGGCTATCGACTCTTTGGCTTCTCTGAAGTTAAAAACCAAGTTGTTTACCAAGGTTCGCGCCACCAAATTGGCCACTAGTTGATATCAAGTTGTGAAATCAAACCTTGGTGCACAACTTGGGCGGCGGGTTACGGTAGTTTTTCAATAGGGCCAGGGTCGGCTGGTGCCCCGCTAAAATACTCTTTTTTATACTCTTTTTTGTCATATGTTTGATTTGTTATTGCTATCATTAAATATGACAAAAACGATGAAATTCACAGATTTATTCAATGGTGCAACGAAATATTGTACAGGGAAACACAAATGGCTAAATGAAAACAGAAAAACCAACAAATACAATTTTGTATTGGCACAAACAATTGATCATCATAAAATTTTAAAATTACACACTACAAGATCCAAAGTAGTTAAGTGTTTGCACAATTCTCTTAAATTTAAGAACCGCACGTTAGATATCGTACTTTTTGAACTAACTACTCTGAACCAAAAAATAATTGTCTACCAAACTAAAATATGACCTGATGTTAGAGAAAATAGTACAAGGAGGGCAACTGCACAACTGTTATAACTAGATGAACAGACGAACAAAACTAGCCGAAGAACCTATAAACTAATAAAACTATTAACTATTATACAAAAACATGTAAAAAACCGCCTAATCTGACCGTTTATACCGGATAAGTGTTGAGCTTGAGGCGATTGGACTTCGGTTCGTTTCGAAACCCTAGCGATCTTCAATCCCGCTGTTTTCTGGCCTCCTCTCGCCTCAGCAATTGGACTCAGAACTGAAAAAAGATCTTAGTGAACATACATCAGCAAGGTGTGACTATTCTGTAAAAATTCCCCCGTTTTTCGTTTAAAATATGTAAAACTACGTAGATTAGCATCGAAATAGGCAAATACGCGAGCTATTGACGAAAAACAGGTACGTTTATTCTTTCAATTTACGAACTATTCGCAATTTTACTGAAGTCTGCACATTAGTTCACGGTTTAAAAAATCGAATTAATCACATACATCATACACTAATTTCTGAATTCAATGTTAGCACTTAGCACACCAAACAAAGATACTCCTAACGGCTCAGACTAACGCAATGAACCTATTTATCAGTTAAAGTTTAGAATTGATAGCTAATTTTGGCAATTAACAAGAAACGGGTGGATGTACGTGAACGAAGTTATAGACCAACAAAACTGGACGGAATAATGTGGGAAAAAGCAAATACTTACCTATATTAAGCCGAGTGAGCCAGTGCCGTATCGCCATCTGAACTCGAGGTGGTCATTCGTTGTAGCCCTGAAATCGAGACAATAAGAGCTTAACTTGCCAGATTACCGATCACGCCAGTAATATCCATCCCTACACTGATGTATTTTGATTTTTTGAACATATGCCACCAAGGCCTTCTATAAGATAGAGGGTCACGAACAAATAAATGTTAAAAGTATGGGTCATATGGTTAAAACTGAAGAATTTCATACGAAATTAGCAGTGAATAAGCAAAATATAGCCAAAATGGAAGTTTTGGCAGAGTTGCGGCTCGAAAAAAGATAGAGGGGTCGCGTGATTTTAAGAAGAGTATGAGTTCCTTGGCGGTGTATGATTTTAAATGCATTATCCATTTGAAAAAACCGACACTTCTCCCTAAACTTGATTAATCAGGCATACGTGCGTACATCATCAACGACAGAAACCTTGCCTAAATCTGAATTGCACGAAAAAAGCAAGCCACAGGTTACATTCTCGTCAAATTCAATTTCAAAACTTGGAATGTATGTTATGCAGAATATTTAATCAAAATACGATGACTTGATAGAGAATATTTCACTTGTACTCATACTTTCGCGCCAGCACCGTGTGTTTTCAATTGCCAAAAGGTGGAAAAGGCAAAAGTTGGACAATTCAGCCTCTTATTACTAAGAGAACCGACTGTCCCATGCATTGGTGGTTCAGTGGTAGTTGTTTTGTACACACGGCTGGGCGATACCCTCATATTCATATACACAGCAGAACTTCTAACCATTTTCAATTTGCATATTGTGTGAATCATATTTAACAGAACAAAGATTATATATATTTACTAGTGCATAATAAATATACATGACAATCATAATAAGTATAACCTATTCTATTGCTTCGCTGCTACTTACAAGTTGCTCATTTACTATTGCATTGCATCATCACTATTTAGTTGCAAGAGGAGATAATTTTGGCGCTTACATGTTATCCTAACATGATAGATTGCATATTCACAATGTGTAGGACCAACAGTCCAAACACAAATAGGAAACGACAAATAACGGAGAAAAAGGGGTGACGTATGAGCTGGAACCTCGAAATGAGCTCGAGCTCGCCCTTTTATAGGCATGCACTGGAAGTGCGCCAGTATTCACCGTAAAAGCGCCGAGTAAAACTCGTTTGCGTACTTGCAGTTGCATGGAAATTCAGACACAGAGAAAACAGCGTCGCTCTCCGCGACACTCCCCTTGAACAACAAGAAATAATTCCCGATAAGAGCACCTATGGCTAATTTACACTTGCTATTGCTCTCACACACAAACTCGAATAGTGATACAAACAAAGTAGAAATAGTGTCAAATATAAATTATGAACAAACTAGTTAACATGGTAGATCTTGAAGATAACGATACATATTGGAACATACGACGGCCTTGACAGTAACGTTGACATCTGCGAGAGATCCACGAGCAGCCTCCGCCACGACGTCGAACCAGCAAGGAGACCCAGCATCCGTAGACAACATCCATTGCATCCTAAATTCACAGTGGTAAAAGATAACATCTCGAACCAAAGTGAACTCCTTCTTCTCTCTTTCTCTCACATTTCCTTCCATTCATTTCAGTCGCAAAGTTAGTCAAGGATGGAGCAATTGCATGTGAAGTCACCCATCAAAAGAATCAGAATATTTGCTTGTTCATATCAGTAAGAGGTGATCAATCTCTTCCATCAAGGCCTTGCCAAAACAGATTCAGTTCTGATAATATGCTTCGCACACGAAATAGCACCAATCGCTAGTTACAAGATCCACTCACTCACATTAGTATACCACTGCGATAAATATCACCTCTCATTCCATCCACTTTGCACAAATTGCAAAAGAGGCACTCACACTCCACATCAATTCAAATTTCATTCGGTTATCAGGTAAATATCAGGATTATTCGCATGCAAATTTCATCCCAAATCACGTTAGTTACTTATTGGCTCCAAGTTGCTAATTATACCAGTGAGTTCCCAAGAAAACTGTACATCAGTTGCAAGGTCCGACCCAGAATTTTGTTGTTGCGATCTAATTATCCAATGAAAATCCAAATTGCTATCCGATTCGCAGATCACTCAATTTCACAATTGCATGTCGACCGTTTCAATAACAACTCGCATAAAATAGTTCGACCATACAGCAAAAATATATTGGGTGTCTTACTCGCCTTACTTTCCAAATTGCCTATTCGCGTAAGAAATACTCCAACCAGACGTCAATAAAACATAACGCCAGGAGATCCCTCATTTCATTACAGCACTATGATACTCGCACAAGAAATACTCCACTAGACAACAAATCAAACATTGCGCGCCTAGAGGTTCCTTATTTCATTACAATACGATGCTTGTCTACTCGCACAAGAAATACTCTACCAGAATACAATAAGCATAGCAACTAGCAGTCCCTCACTTCCGTACAGTACGATGATTCACACTCGCACAAAAAAAAAGAAATACTCCGACTAGAAAACAAATCCTATATTGTGACTAGCGGTCCCTCATTTCTTTACAGTACGAAGACTCCACTACTCGTACAAGAAATACTCCGACTAGAAACAAATCAATAATTGTTCTCAGCGGTCCCTCATTTCTGAACGATACGATGATAACTACAAGCACAAGGAATACTCCAACTAGACAACAAATCCAATAGTTGTTCCTAGAGGTCCCTCATTCCCTTACAATACTATGATTTACTACTCGCGCAAGAAATACTCCAACTCGACAACAAATCAAATATCGTGTCTAGAGGTCCCTCATTTCATTGCAGCACTATGATACTCGCACAAGAAATACTCCACTAGACAACAAATCAATAATTGTGACTAGCGGTCCCTCATTTCTTTACATTGCGGTGATTACTACTTGCACAAGAAAATACTCCACTAGACAACAAATCAATAATTGTTCCCAGCGGTCCCTCATTTCATTGCGTTCCTACAATTCTACTATTCGTCCAAGAAATACTCTATCAAATTACAAAAAAAACATTGCAATTAATAGTCCCTCATTTCTCAACAGTACAACTATTATCGTACTCGTACTCACACAAGAAATACTCCAACTAGACAGCAAATCCAATATTGTGCCTAGAAGGTCCCTCATTTCCTTACAGTACGCGATGCTTGCATTTTTGTTTATTCGCACAAGGAATACTCCAACTAGACCACAAATCCTATATTGCGCCTAGAGGTCCCTCATTCCCTTACAGTACGATGAATTAACAAAAATTCCATTTCCGCGAGGACTTTTCAATCAATCCAAACACTCACAATCAGAACAATTTCGAACTCCGCAAAAATCACTAGACCGGAGAATAATTCAAACAAGGTTGCCATTCTATGTATAGAATTATGTTTCTCTAGTCTATGACTTTGCTTCACTCAATATCCTGGTCTCTTGCCAATGAACGAATGATCCCAGATCTTATTGATCGCCTCGCTCAAGACTGCTTAGTTCCAAACTAATAAGTGGAATTACCACCACAGATTAGTATTTTCCAAAAAGAAAAGCTCCATTTACTACTCCACTCACTCATTGCTATTACCAGAGGTGCTACTATACTACCCACGCAGTAGAGCACTCACTAGAGCTTGCTTCCGATAAATTCCCGATCAATAAAAGATGAATCCTAATTAACAATCGATACTTCAGACTTCAGAGGTGCAACCGTGCAACCACCTACTCAACAAAATTGATTTTCATTGCATCATACACTTAGCAATCAGAGAATCATTAGAAATCATAGAATCTTTATCAAATTGCCTTCCTCAATCTATTGCGTTACAAAATTTACCGGGCCAAGATTTCACTTTCACTCAGTTTTCCGTTCACTCTCAACTTGCACACGAAAGGAAAAATTCAAAAACTCATCACTGTGGTGCGCTGCGCGCAACTCACAACTAGTCATAAGTGCAAATCCAACCTTGAGTGTTATATTGCTCCGACATCCTACCGCTTTGGCGGTCTTGCGCACGCTGCATTGGCAGACTTTGCTTCGGTTCCATATTCAGTCGACATCCATCACATTGCGTCTTTTTCTCATCCATATAACATGATCATAACGACTGAAAGAAGACTCCAATGAGAAAACTCACAGCCACGACCACTTGCAATCGAATAAAATCAAAATATCGTTCATTTTCACATAATGATCAAATGCTCCAAAAATGATCAAGCCAACGATGTTGACATGTTTTCAGCTCAATGCGAACATCTTTTGATCTTCGAACTGCACAAGATCACAAGAAAATTTTGCAAACACTTACCTTTTGAAAACATTGCATCACCTTTCATTGCACTTGCAAACCCAGAGAACATCAGGATTCTGTAATATTCACACCTGAGCTTTCCGGTATTCAATGTTGCACAACATAAAGGAGAAGGAAAATTCGCGAAATTGCAAAACAACAAACAAAAACGATAATTTACGCAAAAATCGTATTTTGTTTTTGCATTCAAACGGCGAATTTTGCCGCACAATATTCGCAACAGGGCAGACTATTGGCACTGTGTCACGGTTCAATCCAAAATCATAATTTCATCACGAAAATACGAAATTGACGAAAATTGCAATCCATGTTAATAAATATATGATTCACACAATATTTCCATTACAATTGCAGTAAATGCACTCCACAGAATGTTCACTTTGCTATCCATTTGCCGATGCACCATTTCGCGCCAGCACCGTGTGTTTTCAATTGCCAAAAGGTGGAAAAGGCAAAAGTTGGACAAAAAGTTACGGTGGTTCAGTGGTAGTTGTTTTGTACACACGGCTGGGCGATACCCTCATATTCATATACACAGCAGAACTTCTAACCATTTTCAATTTGCATATTGTGTGAATCATATTTAACAGAACAAAGATTATATATATTTACTAGTGCATAATAAATATACATGACAATCATAATAAGTATAACCTATTCTATTGCTTCGCTGCTACTTACAAGTTGCTCATTTACTATTGCATTGCATCATCACTATTTAGTTGCAAGAGGAGATAATTTTGGCGCTTACATGTTATCCTAACATGATAGATTGCATATTCACAATGTGTAGGACCAACAGTCCAAACACAAATAGGAAACGACAAAATAACGGAGAAAAAGGGGTGACGTATGAGCTGGAACCTCGAAATGAGCTCGAGCTCGCCCTTTTATAGGCATGCACTGGAAGTGCGCCAGTATTCACCGTAAAAGCGCCGAGTAAAACTCGTTTGCGTACTTGCAGTTGCATGGAAATTCAGACACAGAGAAAACAGCGTCGCTCTCCGCGACACATACCCCAGTAAAGTTGTTCGAATAGCAAACACCGTCTGAATACGAATAGCAATAGTTCTCTTAGAAACAGGCTGGAACGGTCCATTTGAAACTGTACTGTACCCTTGTAAGGCTTTTGTAGTTTGATTCAGCTAATTTTCCACCGCACTGGCCGATCTGCTCTGTGTAGGCAGATGGCAGATCAAACTACAACTTCAACATAGTCTTAATTTGTCCGGACGCAGTCCACACACCCGTACCCCAGTAAATGTGCCCAAAGAGTCAGAAAAAATCGAAAAACCGACCACTTGTTTACGTAAGAAAACGGACTTAATTTTTTCGCTTAGTCGGACTTTACTGGTGTTTGCTTTTACGTGTTAACGGAGAGAGAAATGCAAAAGATATAACAAGAGCCAACCAGCCAACACTATTTCTTGGAATATGTAAAACAATTGACCTGATGCAAACTCACGGAATAGCACAGTTTCAACGTCCGCACTTCGAAGGGAGAGAGTAGAGGCGGCCCAATGTAGTCTTCTGTAAACAACTACTATACCAGTGTTGTTCTACGATATAGAAGATGACAGGGACGCCTACGTGACTTCATAACTAAATTGTAGTTTGGTACGCTGTGCTCTGTGCAGGCTTCTAAGCTACTAAGCATACAGAACAAAACAAAAAGCTAGGAAAAAATACATTGTAATAACTATACTGCTTTACTGTACAGTTTACATTACCACTCCAGTAAGTTTGTTCGAACAGTTATCAAAAATCGTTAAAAAATCTCCTTTTTCGCCAAAATGATGGAAAGTTGACTATTTTTGATGCGAAATAATAAATTTTCACGAGGTTGAAACGAAAAACGGCCTTTTTGTATAATAGTAACAGTGATGCGTGTGTGTCTGTGTGTGCTTTATAAAATTCTAAACAACCCTTTCTGCCTGCAGTCCGATAACTCCGAACATAGGAACAATTTTCTTTCTTAGCTCGCTCGTGAACTAGCCATTCAACAAATTAGAATAAAACCGAACAGTTTCGAAGAATTAAACTTTACACGATTTTACACGAGAAAAGGCTATCGACAAAACTGGATTATAGTAACAATAGCCTATTATTATTACTGACAACCTTCTTTAAACATAACGGACACCCACAAGTAGGGTGTGTAGCAAACCCGTTCGTTGTTCAATATAAATACGTGAAACCATACGCTTACGCGACACTAGACTAAGTTTAAAGTTTTCTTAGACCGGCACCCCATACCGGCCCCATCTAGTCTCAGAATGTTCACCCGAAAGCCCGCAATTCCGTTGCAAAACTAGTTAGTGCATGCATGTGAAACATTATGATTTCTAACCTTCATTCCGTTCGATTTCGGGAGATCCCGTCCAATCGCCGCGATATGGTTAAGGAAAATAACCTGCAATAATGTTACTGGTGTGTAATTCGGACCCCAATAATCGTTAATATTTGAAATTACGAAGTTTCATTAGAAAAGTGAAGCTTCATTTCACTGAGAAGTGAGAATGGAGAGTAAATGTGTAATTTATGAATGGAAAGAACCCCGTTTTGCGATTTAAAAACTACAAATAGCTCGAGTTTCCATTTCATTGAAAAATCATATGACATGGTTGTGTAGGAAACCGTTTCCGGAATTGAATGTACATTTCCCCAATATAGCACAGCTCGGACGAAATGGAAACAGATTCTCACCATATGTGTTGAAATTGTCGACTTCTCAAACATTCAAAGCGCAGCTGAGCGGAGAGGTCGAGCGAGCATACTAGGAACCCAACTGAAAATGCAAAAAAACTCATTGGCCAAGAAGAAATCGAACATATTGAAGTCCAATAATGCAACTGTGAGAAAGACAGCATACAAAATAAACACACTGGCATTTCAAAGCAAATGTTTACCACTTTTTCAAAACACTACTCTGTGTGGTCACATTATTAGTTTGTTTGCTCATAAACTTGCTGCTCACTTGTAAAACAGCAAGCAAAAAGTTAGGTACAACATATAAAACAATAACTGAGAAAGAAAAACGGAAAATACGACAATACATCAAAAATAAAGAAATAATTCGAAAAATCGAATTGTAAAAAATCTACAGTACTCTTGACGACATTTGTGTACGCAGTACGCAGTTTCGCGTTTGTATACCGTAAGACCTTGGTAAACAACTTGGTAAACAGGCTAAACCTTGTTTAACAACTTGGGTTTTGGGCGAACCTTGGTAAACAACTTGGTTTTTAACTTCAGAGTTGCAGCTACAGAAAAAAAGCTTATACGGCTATCAAGTGTGTTGCTCACAGCTACAAGAACCTAATACGACTGAATATTCTGTGGCGCACAGCCACAAAAGACGAATTAACGCGGTTATTGACTCTTTGCCTTGCAGCTACAGAAAAAAGGTTTATACGGATATCAAGTATGTTGCTCCCAGCTACAAGAAAGTAATACGACTATCTATTCTGTGGCGCACAGCCACGAAATACGAATTAACGCGGTTATTGACTCTTTGCCTTGCAGCTACAGAGAACAGTTCATACGGCTATCGAATCTATTGCTCCCAGCTACAAAAACCTAATACGACAATCTATTCTGTGGCGCACAGCCAAAACATACGAATTAACGCCGTTATTGAATCTTTGCCTTGCAGCTACAGAAAAAAAAATCATACGGCTATCAAGTCTGTTGCTCCCAGCTACAAAAACCTAATACGACTATCTATTCTGTGGCGCACAGCCACGAAATACGAATTAACGCGGTTATCGACTCATTGGCTTGCAGCTACAGAAAAAAGTTTATACGGCTATCAAGTCTGTTGCTCCCAGCGACAAGAACCTGATACGACTGAATATTCTGTGGCGCACAGCCACAAAAGACGAATTAACGCGGCTATCGACTCTTTGGCTTGCAGTTACAGAGAACAGTTCATACGGCTATCAAATCTGTTGCTCCCAGCTACAAAAACTTAATACAACTATCTTTCCTGTGGTGCACAACCAGAAAGTACGGATTAACGCGGTTATTGACTCTGTGGCTTGCAGCTACAGAAAAAAAAGCTTATACGGCTACCAAGTGTGTTGCTCACAGCTACAAGAACCTAAGACGACTATATATTCTGTGGCGCACAGCCACAAAAGACAAATTAACGCGGTTATTGACTCTTTGCCTTGCAGCTACTGAGAACAGTTCATACGGCTATAAAATCTGTTGCTCCCAGCTACAAAAACCTAATACGACAATCTATTCTGTGGCGCACAGCCACAAAATACGAATCAACGCGGTTATTGACTCTTTGCCTTGCAGCTACAGAAAAAAAAATCATACGGCTATCAAGTCTGTTGCTCCCAGCTACAAAAACCTAATACGACTTTATATTCTGTGGCGCACAGCCACAAAAGACAAATTAACGCGGCTATTGACTCTTTGCCTTGCAGCTACAGGAAAAAGTTTATACGGCTATCAAGTCTGTTGCTCCCAGCTACAAAAACCTAATACGACTATCTATTCTGTGGCGCACAGCCACGAAATACGAATTAACGCGGTTATCGACTCATTGGCTTGCAGCTACAGAAAAAAAGTTTATACGGCTATCAAGTCTGTTGCTCCCAGCTACAAAAACCTAATACGGCAATCTATTCTGTGGCGCACAGCCACAAAATACGAATTAACGCTGTTATCGACTCTTTGGCTTGCAGTTACAGAGAACAGTTCATACGGCTATCAAATCTGTTTCTCCCAGCTACAAAAACTTAATACAACTATCTTTCCTGTGATGCACAACCAGAAAGTACGAATTAACGCGGTTATTGACTCTGTGGCTTGCAGCTACAGAAAAAAAGCTTATACGGCTACCAAGTGTGTTGCTCCCAGCTACAAAAACCTAATACGACAATCTATTCTGTGGCGCACAGCCACAAAATACGAATCAACGCTGTTATTGACTCTTTGCCTTGCAGCTACAGAAAAAAAATCATACGGCTATCAAGTCTGTTGCTCCCAGCTACAAAAACCTAATACGACTTTATATTCTGTGGCGCACAGCCACAAAAGACAAATTAACGCGGCTATTGACTATTTGCCTTGCAGCTACAGGAAAAAGTTTATACGGCTATCAAGTCTGTTGCTCCCAGCTACAAAAACCTAATACGACTATCTATTCTGTGGCGCACAGCCACGAAATACGAATTAACGCGGTTATCGACTCATTGGCTTGCAGCTACAGAAAAAAAGTTTATAAGGCTATCAAGTCTGTTGCTCCCAGCTACAAAAACTTAATACGACTTTATATTCTGTGGCGCACAGCCACAAAAGACAAATTAACGCGGTTATTGACTATCTGCCTGGCAGCTACAGAGAACAGTTCATACGGCTATCAAATCTGTTGCTCCCAGCTACAAAAACTTAATACGACTATCTCTTCTGTGGCGCACAGCCACGAAATACGAATTTACGCGGTTATCGACTCTTTGGCTTGCATTTACAAAAAACAGTTCATACGGCTATCAAGTCTGTTGCTCCCAGCTACAAAACCTAATACGACAATCTATTCTGTGGCGCACAGCCACAAAATACGAATTAAGGCTGTTATCGACTCTTTGGCTTGCAGTTACAGAGAACAGTTCATACGGCTATCAAATCTGTTGCTCCCAGCTACAAAAACTTAATACAACTATCTTCCCTGTGGTGCACAACCAGAAAGTACGAATTAACGCGGTTATTGACTCTGTGGCTTGCAGCTACAGAAAAAAAGATACGGCTACCAAGTGTGTTGCTCACAGCTACAAGAACCTAAGACTACTATATATTCTGTGGCGCACAGCCACAAAAGACAAATTAACGCGGTTATTGACTCTTTGCCTTGCAGCTACTGAGAACAGTTCATACGGCTATAAAATCTGTTGCTCCCAGCTACAAAAACCTAATACGACAATCTATTCTGTGGCGCACAGCCACAAAATACGAATCAACGCGGTTATTGACTCTTTGCCTTGCAGCTACAGAAAAAAAAATCATACGGCTATCAAGTCTGTTGCTCCCAGCTACAAAAACCAAATACGACAATCTATTCTGTGGCGCACAGCCACAA
This sequence comes from Litoditis marina, assembly GCA_964036275.1. Classification (NCBI taxonomy): domain Eukaryota; kingdom Metazoa; phylum Nematoda; class Chromadorea; order Rhabditida; family Rhabditidae; genus Litoditis; species Litoditis marina. Next base: position 29,598 of record CAXIWQ010000441.1, on the reverse strand, counting down.
AATACGAATTAACGCTGTTATCGACTCTTTGGCTTGCAGTTACAGAGAACAGTTCATACGGCTATCAAATCTGTTTCTCCCAGCTAAAAAAACTTAATACAACTATCTTTCCTGTGATGCACAACCAGAAAGTACGAATTAACGCGGTTATTGACTCTGTGGCTTGCAGCTACAGAAAAAAAGCTTATACGGCTACCAAGTGTGTTGCTCACAGCTACAAGAACCTAAGACAACTATATATTCTGTGGCGCACAGCCACAAAAGACAAATTAACGCGGTTATTGACTCTTTGCCTTGCAGCTACTGAGAACAGTTCATACGGCTATCAAATCTGTTGCTCCCAGCTACAAAAACCTAATACGACAATCTATTCTGTGGCGCACAGCCACAAAATACGAATCAACGCGGTTATTGACTCTTTGCCTTGCAGCTACAGGAAAAGTTTATACGGCTATCAAGTCTGTTGCTCCCAGCTACAAAAACCTAATACGACTATCTATTCTGTGGCGCACAGCCACGAAATACGAATTAACGCGGTTATCGACTCTTTGCCTTGCAGCTACAGGAAAAGTTTATACGGCTATCAAGTCTGTTGCTCCCAGCTACAAAAACCTAATACGACTATCTATTCTGTGGCGCACAGCCACGAAATACGAATTAACGCGGTTATCGACTCATTGGCTTGCAGCTACAGAAAAAAAGTTTATACGGCTATCAAGTCTGTTGCTCCCAGCTACAAGAACCTAATACGACTGAATATTCTGTGGCGCACAGCCACAAAAGACGAATTAACGCGGTTATTGACTTTTTGCCTTGCAGCTACAGAAAAAAAAAGTTTATACGGCTATCGAGTCTGTAGCTCCCAGCTACAAGAAAGTAATACGACTATCTATTATGTGGCGCACAGCCACGAAATACGAATTTACGCGGTTATCGACTCTTTGGCTTGCATTTACAAAAAACAGTTCATACGGCTATCAAGTCTGTTGCTCCCAGCTACAAAAACTTAATACAACTATCTTTCCTGTGGTGCACAACCAGAAAGTACGAATTAACGCGGTTATTGACTCTGTGGCTTGCAGCTACAGAAAAAAAAGCTTATACTGCTACCAAGTGTGTTGCTCACAGCTACAAGAACCTAAGACGACTATATATTCTGTGGCGCACAGCCACAAAATACGAATTAACGCTGTTATCGACTCTTTGGCTTGCAGTCACAGAGAACAGTTCATACGGCTATCAAATCTGTTGCTCCCAGCTACAAAACTTGATACAACTATCTTTCCTGTGGTGCACAACCAGAAAGTACGAATTAACGAGGTTATTGACTCTGTGGCTTGCAGCTACAGAAAAAAAGCTCATACGGCTACCAAGTGTGTTGCTCACAGCTACAAGAACCTAAGACGACTATATATTCTGTGGCGCACAGCCACAAAAGACAAATTAACGCGGTTATTGACTATTTGCCTTGCAGCTACAGAGAACAGATCATACGGCTATCAAATCTGTTGCTCCCAGCTACAAAAACCTAATACGACAATCTATTCTGTGGTGCACAACCACAAAGTACGAATTGACGCGGTTATTGACTCTGTGGCTTGCAGCTACAGAAAAAAAGCTTATACGGCTATCAAGTGTGTTGCTCACAGCTACAAGAACCTAAGACGACTATATATTCTGTGGCGCACAGCCACAAAAGACAAATTAACACGGTTATTGACTCTTTGCCTTGCAGCTACAGAGAACAGTTCATACGGCTATCAAATCTGTTGCTCCCAGCTACAAAAACCTAATACGACAATCTATTCTGTGGCGCACAGCCACAAAATACGAATTAACGCGGTTATTGACTCTGTGGCTTGCAGCTACAGAAAAAAAGCTTATACGGCTACCAAGTGTGTTGCTCACAGCTACAAGAACCTAAGACGACTATATATTCTGTGGCGCACAGCCACAAAATACGAATTAACGCTGTTATTGACTCTTTGCCTTGCAGCTACAGAGAACAGTTCATACGGCTATCAAATCTGTTGCTCCCAGCTACAAAAACCTAATACGACTATCTATTCTGTGGCGCACAGCCACAAAATACGAATTAACGCGGTTATCGACTCTTTGCCTTGCAGCTACAGGAAAAGTTTATACGGCTATCAAGTATGTTGCTCCCAGCTACAAAAACCTAATACGACTATCTATTCTGTGGCGCACAGCCACGAAATACGAATTAACGCGGTTATCGACTCATTGGCTTGCAGCTACAGAAAAAAGTTTATACGGCTATCAAGTCTGTTGCTCACAGCTACAAGAACCTAATACGACTGAATATTCTGTGGCGCACAGCCACAAAAGACGAATTAACGCGGTTATTGACTTTTTGCCTTGCAGCTACAGAAAAAAAAGTTTATACGGCTATCAAGTCTGTAGCTCCCAGCTACAAGAAAGTAATACGACTATCTATTATGTGGCGCACAGCCACGAAATACGAATTTACGCGGTTATCGACTCTTTGGCTTGCATTTACAAAAAACAGTTCATACGGCTATCAAGTCTGTTGCTCCCAGCTACAAAAACTTAATACAACTATCTTTCCTGTGGTGCACAACCAGAAAGTACGAATTAACGCGGTTATTGACTCTGTGGCTTGCAGCTACAGAAAAAAAGCTTATACTGCTACCAAGTGTGTTGCTCACAGCTACAAGAACCTAAGACGACTATATATTCTGTGGCGCACAGCCACAAAATACGAATTAACGCTGTTATCGACTCTTTGGCTTGCAGTCACAGAGAACAGTTCATACGGCTATCAAATCTGTTGCTCCCAGCTACAAAACTTGATACAACTATCTTTCCTGTGGTGCACAACCAGAAAGTACGAATTAACGAGGTTATTGACTCTGTGGCTTGCAGCTACAGAAAAAAAGCTCATACGGCTACCAAGTGTGTTGCTCACAGCTACAAGAACCTAAGACGACTATATATTCTGTGGCGCACAGCCACAAAAGACAAATTAACGCGGTTATTGACTCTTTGCCTTGCAGCTACAGAGAACAGATCATACGGCTATCAAATCTGTTGCTCCCAGCTTCAAAAACCTAATACGACAATCTATTCTGTGGTGCACAACCACAAAGTACGAATTGACGCGGTTATTGACTCTGTGGCTTGCAGCTACAGAAAAAAAGCTTATACGGCTATCAAGTGTGTTGCTCACAGCTACACGAACCTAAGACGACTATATATTCTGTGGCGCACAGCCACAAAAGACAAATTAACACGGTTATTGACTCTTTGCCTTGCAGCTACAGAGAACAGTTCATACGGCTATCAAATCTGTTGCTCCCAGCTACAAAAACCTAATACGACAATCTATTCTGTGGCGCACAGCCACAAAATACGAATTAACGCGGTTATTGACTCTGTGGCTTGCAGCTACAGAAAAAAAGCTTATACGGCTACCAAGTGTGTGGCTCACAGCTACAAGAACCTAAGACGACTATATATTCTGTGGCGCACAGCCACAAAATACGAATTAACGCTGTTATTGACTCTTTGCCTTGCAGCTACAGAGAACAGTTCATACGGCTATCAAATCTGTTGCTCCCAGCTACAAAAACCTAATACGACAATCTATTCTGTGGTGCACAACCAGAAAGTACGAATTAACGCGGTTATTGACTCTGTGGCTTGCAGCTACAGAAAAAAAGCTTATACGGCTACCAAGTGTGTTGCTCACAGCTACAAGAACCTAAGACGACTATATATTCTGTGGCGCACAGCCACAAAATACGAATTAACGCTGTTATCGACTCTTTGGCTTGCAGTTACAGAGAACAGTTCATACGGCTATCAAATCTGTTGCTCCCAGCTACAAAACTTAATACAACTATCTTTCCTGTGGTGCACAACCAGAAAGTACGAATTAACGCGGTTATTGACTCTGTGGCTTGCAGCTGATTGATTGATTGATTGATTTATTTACATGCAAGCATGTGATATACAAGAGGAAAAATAACAATATGACGGAAGGACACAAAAAGATTCAAAAGCGGAAAAAGGGTCGGAAATCGACAAATATCATTTGGGTAACACAATTAAATGAAAAATTGGACCATATGACAATACAAATAAACGAATCGCAATGGGATACAATGATTGGGCCAGACTTACAGGATGAACAAATGAAACAGTAGAAGTCTCATTCAAATGCATTCACTTAAAAGCGCTTTTTTTGCAGCAGATAACGACATCGGTATTTTGTATTTCTTTCTCAATTTTAAGTACTTGGATCCAGCCCGTACTGTGAAAAACTTTGCACGTTGGCTAGTTTTTGGAGTTGGAAAACTGAATTTCGCAGTAGAACCTCTAGTACGGGAAGGTTTGAACGTGAAAAAGTCTGTTGCACTTAATCCACACTGACCAGTTATGATTTTATGAATCATAATGAGGTCTGTAGTATTTCTTCTAGATTCTAAAATGACCAAGTTTAGTTTCCTGTTTCTGAATGCAGAACTAGGGATTTTACAGTACGTATAGCTACCCAAACGGAAAAACAACTTTCTAGTGAAGTCGTTCTGAACTGATTCAAGTTTCTTAACAAACCCGCTATCTGAGTTGAATACAGTAGTACCGAATTCAACCATTGGTCGGACATAAGTTTTATACGCTTTTAGCCAAACATTCATATTTCGAGTTTTCAAAACTTGTTCGATGCTTCGCGGACTTGATGATCCGTTTCACATGATCTTTGAATAGAAAAAAAGCTACAGAAAAAAAGCTTATACGGCTACCAAGTGTGTTGCTCACAGCTACAAGAACCTAAGACGACTATATATTCTGTGGCGCACAGCCACAAAAGACAAATTAACGCGGTTATTGACTCTTTGCCTTGCAGCTACAGAGAACAGTTCATACGGCTATCAAATCTGTTGCTCCCAGCTACAAAAACCTAATACGACAATCTATTCTGTGGTGCACAACCACAAAGTACGAATTGACGCGGTTATTGACTCTGTGGCTTGCAGCTACAGAAAAAAAGCTTATACGGCTATCAAGTGTGTTGCTCACAGCTACAAGAACCTAAGACGACTATATATTCTGTGGCGCACAGCCACAAAAGACAAATTAACACGGTTATTGACTCTTTGCCTTGCAGCTACAGAGAACAGTTCATACGGCTATCAAATATGTTGCTCCCAGCTACAAAAACCTAATACGACAATCTATCCTGTGGTGCACAACCAGAAAGTACGAATTAACGCGGTTATTGACTCTGTGGCTTGCAGCTACAGAAAAAAAATCTTATACGGCTTTCAAGTGTGTTGCTCACAGCTACAAAAACTTAATACGACTATCTTTTCTGTGGCGCACAACCACAAAGTACGAATTGACGCGGTTATTGACTCTGTGGCTTGCAGCTACAGAAAAAAAGCTTATACGGCTACCAAGTGTGTTGCTCACAGCTACAAGAACCTAAGACGACTATATATTCTGTGGCGCACAGCCACAAAAGACAAATTAACGCGGTTATTGACTCTTTGCCTTGCAGCTACAGAGAACAGTTCATACGGCTATCAAATCTGTTGCTCCCAGCTACAAAAACCTAATACGACAATCTATTCTGTGGTGCACAACCACAAAGTACGAATTGACGCGGTTATTGACTCTGTGGCTTGCAGCTACAGAAAAAAAGCTTATACGGCTATCAAGTGTGTTGCTCACAGCTACAAGAACCTAAGACAGTTATGGTACGGCAAGATGATGAAATAGTCCGTCTCCTTCTGAACAGGAAGAAGAGGACATTGCACGTCAACAGGGAAAGCCAGACAGGCGTTTCCATGATTGGCAAAGGACGTTTCCAGGAAGAACCGCTCCAATGATAAAGTACATCGACGTGGCCGTATATAAGCTCTGCGATCCTGCCAATAAACATTCTAAACCTTCCTGTGTTCTCTCTCCCCATTACCACTTACAAGTGGCGATCAGGAGTTAGTTCACTCTACGAAGTCTTGCCAGCCGCCCGTCGCCGATCCAGCAAGTGTCCAGAGGTCCGGAGGAAGAAACCGAAAAAAGAAACCAGAAGTCTCGAAGGATGCGCCCAGAGGATCAGGTGACCGACGGCAGTCAGCCTCCAGCTTCTCCATTGGCGTATACAGCCCTCCAACGTAACGTCCAAGACGTTTACCGCGGAAGGTCTCCAGGTCCGTATAGGCCAGGAGCGTCATGGAAAGTTTGGGAAAGACTGTTTTCGAATTTCATTACGCTTAGGAACGTTTCTGATGAGAAATCTAAGAGATTGATATTTTTGAACGAAATTGGTGAAAGCAACTATGAGCTGTTAGAATCATTGCTTCAAGGTGGTAGACCTGAAGATACAGAGTATAAGGATCTTGTTTCCCTGCTTGCTGTTCACTTCCAGCCCAAAAAGCTGGTGCTCGCGGAACGATTCAAGCTCATGTCTATGGTGCAGAAGCCGGGACAATCGCTCAAGGACTACTACGCCGAGCTACAAAGGAGTGCAACCGACTGTTCGTTTGAGAAGATAACAGATGTCCGGGACGCACAGGTAGCATTGGTTTTCATTGGCGGGCTCTCTTCAGTTGAGACTCGTCGGAGACTTCTAGAAAATGAAGATCTCACTTCTAAGAAAGCACTTGAACATGCCGAAGCTTTTGAAAGTGTTCAACATAATGCCCCACATTTGAAGGACGGAAACAGTCATGTGGGCATTGGCAAAGTGTTTTCTAAGAAGGTAGTCCATGCAGCCAAGGGGGGAGATCGGCGGAAACAGTTTTCGCACAAAAACCACTCACAAAATGAGCACGGTAAAGGCAACCACCGATCTCACCCTAACAGTTGCTCCAGATGTGGTAAGTCGGGACACACAAAAGATCGTTGCTATATGAGAGCAGACGTAACTTGTGCGAAGTGTCACCGACAAGGCCATCTGGCAAGGGCATGTCCAGCCGCCCGAAAAGACTCCTATCGAGTGAATCGATGTACGGAGCCAGAACCATCCGATGATGACGATTTTAACATGTGTGACCTAATCAATTCAGTTAGAGATAGGGAACGTCATCATCAGGAACATGGTTCTGCTGTCGAAGTCTCCCGCCGAGATGGGCGTACGGAGCCAGTCACCAGTAAAAAGGCTAGGTATGGAAACCAGCGAGGTGACTGCCAGACGTTTCGGAGGTCCAAAATTGCAGATGTCGAAGTCTCCCGCCGAGATGGGCGTACGGAGCGGGTTACCAGTAAAAAAGCTTGGTATAAGAACCAGCGAGGTAATCGACGGGCAAAAAATTTCCGCATTGCCGAGTCGGAAAGCCCTCCTGACCACCAGGTGTCCAACCAGACTACGAAAAAGGCCAACATCAGCCGAATCGGGTTGGAGCCATCTCGTATGCTCAAGATTGAAATGAATGGAACGCAAGTACCGTGTGAATTAGACACCGGAGCCTCCATTTCGATCATTGGTAGAGACACCTGGAAAGCAATAGGAAAACCATCACTACTACCCGCGTTGACAAAGGCAAAAGCCTATAACAACATTCCCATTGAATTCTGCGGTAGATGTGTGGTTACCCTAAAATTTGCCGGTAAAGAGTCGAAGTTGGATATTCACGTACTCGAACGAGATGGACATCCATTGTGTGGTCGAGACATGATTCGCTCCCTGGATATTGATTGCGGTCCTCATTACCGATTGATCAACCAGGTTGAAGAACGCAAGAACATCAAGAACGAGTTATCGCGTATCCTGGAGGAAAACTCGGTCCTGTTCTCGAAAGGGCTAGGGCTGTGTACCACGGTAAAAGCATCGCTGAAGTTCAAAGGAGATGAACCGGTGCCAAAGTTCTTCAGGCCAAGACCGGTTCCGTTTGCCCTGCGTTCCAAACTTGAGGAGCAGCTCGAGATCATGCAGAAAAATGACATCCTGAAGAAGGTAGAGCATTCCGATTGGGCCACACCTCCAGTGATTGTGCCAAAGCCGGGAGGGAAAATTCGAATTTGTGGAGATTACAAAGTTACGGTTAACTCCCAGCTCGATATTAACCAGCATCCCTTACCGGTGCCCGATGATCTGTTTCAATTATTGAACGGAGGAAAAAAGTTCTCCAAAATGGATCTGTCGGATGCCTACATGCAGGTGGAACTGGATGACGAGTCGAGAAAGTTCACCACCATCAACACTCCTAAAGGGTTGTTCCAATACACCCGTGTCCCATTTGGAGTTGCCTCTGCCCCAGCCATTTTCCAAAGAATCATGGAAACCACCTTGGCGGGGATAGAGGGAGTGTTGATTTATTTGGACGACATCACGGTCACAGCGCCGGATGATGTCACACACCTAGCCAGGTTAGAGCAGGTGTTGATCCGCTTGAATGCGGCAGGATTCCGTCTCAAGCGAGAAAAATGTGAATTCCTGAAGGAATCAATGGAGTTCCTAGGGCATGTGGTTACTCCAGACGGAATTAAACCGTCACCCGAAAAGCTGAAAGCTATGGTGAACATGCCAGAACCGAAAAACCTGAAAGAGGTAGAGTCGTTTGTAGGAATGGTCCAATATTATGGAAAGTTCGTTCCAAATCTCAGCACTCTCGCAGCCCCAATGAACCAGTTGCGCAAAAAAGGAGTTGCATGGAAGTGGGAAAAGGAACAGAGTGAAGCTTTCCAGGCTATAAAAGCTAGGCTCATGAAAGTCGATGTGTTGACACACTATGACCCCCACACGGCTGTGGTACTAGCCACAGACGCGTCCGACTATGGTCTAGGCGCAGTAATTCATCACAAGTATGAAGATGGCTCCGAGAAAGTTATTGCCTATGCGTCTCGTTCACTCACCAAAGATGAACGAAACTATGCACAAATTGAGAAAGAGGCGCTAGGAATCGTATATGAAATGGCTTCCTGGAATAATAACAGGAATATGCGGATCAAAAGCATATGATGTACATTTTGGTACTGGAAGCAGAAAAGCGCATGCTGATCAACAGAAGAAAAAAGTAGTTTTCTGGGAGGATTTGGAAGACTCCTACTTTGAGAGAATGATGATGAAGCCTAACAAGGAGAAGAATCCAAAAAAGGCAACAGAGCGGGAAAATGCGCAACCTGCCCAATTGGTGCGTAGGTCCACTCGTGACAGAAGAGCACCAGATCGGTATGAACCGGGTAGAAAACATGCTCAAGTAAATGAAATCAACGTGGTTGACTGGAACGTTGAAGAGACACGCAGTTTTCCAGCAACAGCAATGTGTGTGGAACATGAACTAGGACAAGAAGAATCTAACCTAGAGGAGAAGGAAAGAAAATCGAAGACCGACGATAGTTCATGTTCGAAGTTGTATTGTGGTTTTGAGGTTGATGAAAAATACACAGGAAAATTGGCCACCACCACCACGACAACGGAGAGAAGAGGTAGCTTTTCGAACTTCGCTTCCATATCTGGGAAGGGGAGAGGTAGAGATGAAGCAAACTTCTCTCAAGCAACCAACAGGAGAGGTAACTGTTTTCTAGTGAACTCCTATGTTGCCCATGCAAAAGATGAGCTAAGGAGATGTAGCAATATGACGAACTCCTTGCTAATGTTTCAGGACTTTCAGAGCAGGTTCTCTCTTAGTGACTTCGTCACTAGGGGAGGAGTTATGGTACGACAAGATGATGAAATAGTCCGTCTCCTTCTGAACAGGATGAAGAGGACATTGCACGTCAACAGGGAAAGCCAGACAGGCGTTTCCATGATTGGCAAAGGACGTTTCCAGGAAGAACCGCTCCAATGATAAAGTACATCGACGTGGCCGTATATAAGCTCTGCGATCCTGCCAATAAACATTCTAAACCTTCCTGTGTTCTCTCTCCCCATTACCACTTACAAGACTATATATTCTGTGGCGCACAGCCACAAAAGACAAATTAACACGGTTACTCTTTGCCTTGCAGCTACAGAGAACAGTTCATACGGCTATCAAATCTGTTGCTCCCAGCTACAAAAACCTAATACGACAATCTATTCTGTGGCGCACAGCCACAAAATACGAATTAACGCGGTTATTGACTCTTTGCCTTGCAGCTACAGAAAAAAAAATCATACGGCTATCAAGTATGTTGCTCCCAGCTACAAAAACCTAATACGACTATCTATTCTGTGGCGCACAGCCACGAAATACGAATTAACGCGGTTATCGACTCATCGGCTTGCAGCTACAGAAAAAAGTTTATACGGCTATCAAGTCTGTTGCTTTCAGCTACAAAAACCTAATACGACAATCTATTCTGTGGCGCACTGCCACAAAATACGAATTAACGCGGTTATCGACTCTTTGGCTTGCAGTTACAAAGAACATTTCATACGGCTATCAAATATGTTGCTCCCAGCTACAAAAACTTAATACAACTATCTTTCCTGTGGTGCACAACCAGAAAGTACGAATTAACGCGGTTATTGACTCTTTGCCTTGCAGCTACAGAAAAAAGTTTATACGGCTATCAAGTCTGTTGCTCCCAGCTACAAAAACTTAATACGACTATCTTTTCTGTGGCGCACAACCACAAAGTACGAATTGACGCGGTTATTGACTCTGTGGCTTGCAGCTACAGAAAAAAAGCTTATACGGCTATCAAGTGTGTTGCTCACAGCTACAAGAACCTAATACGACTGAATATTCTGTGGCGCACAGCCACAAAAGACGAATTAACGCGGTTATTGACTCTTTGCCTTGCAGCTACAGAAAAAAACGTTTATACGGCTATCAAGTCTGTAGCTCCCAGCTACAAGAACCTAATACGACTATCTATTATGTGGCGCACAGCCACGAAATACGAAATTACGCGGTTATCGACTCTTTGGCTTGCATTTACAAAAAACAGTTCATACGGCTATCAAGTCTGTTGCTCCCAGCTACAAAAACCTAATACGACAATCTATTCTGTGGCGCACAGCCACAAAATACGAATTAACGCTGTTATCGACTCTTTGGCTTGCAGTTACAGAGAACAGTTCATACGGCTATCAAGTCTGTTTCTCCCAGCTACAAAAACCTAATACGACTTTATATTCTGTGGCGCACAGCCACAAAAGACAAATTAACGCGGTTATTGACTCTTTGCCTTGCAGCTACAGAAAAAAGTTTATACGGCTATCAAGTATGTTGCTCCCAGCTACAAAAACCTAATACGACTATATATTCTGTGGCGCACAGCCACGAAATACGAATTAACGCGGTTATCGACTCATCGGCTTGCAGCTACAGAAAAAAGTTTATACGGCTATCAAGTCTGTTGCTTTCAGCTACAAAAACCTAATACGACAATCTATTCTGTGGCGCACTGCCACAAAATACGAATTAACGCGGTTATCGACTCTTTGGCTTGCAGTTACAAAGAACATTTCATACGGCTATCAAATATGTTGCTCCCAGCTACAAAAACTTAATACAACTATCTTTCCTGTGGTGCACAACCAGAAAGTACGAATTAACGCGGTTATTGACTCTTTGCCTTGCAGCTACAGAAAAAAGTTTATACGGCTATCAAGTCTGTTGCTCCCAGCTACAAAAACTTAATACGACTATCTTTTCTGTGGCGCACAACCACAAAGTACGAATTGACGCGGTTATTGACTCTGTGGCTTGCAGCTACAGAAAAAAAGCTTATACGGCTATCAAGTGTGTTGCTCACAGCTACAAGAACCTAATACGACTGAATATTCTGTGGCGCACAGCCACAAAAGACGAATTAACGCGGTTATTGACTCTTTGCCTTGCAGCTACAGAAAAAAAAGTTTATACGGCTATCAAGTCTGTAGCTCCCAGCTACAAGAAAGTAATACGACTATCTATTATGTGGCGCACAGCCACGAAATACGAAATTACGCGGTTATCGACTCTTTGGCTTGCATTTACAAAAAACAGTTCATACGGCTATCAAGTCTGTTGCTCCCAGCTACAAAAACCTAATACGACAATCTATTCTGTGGCGCACAGCCACAAAATACGAATTAACGCTGTTATCGACTCTTTGGCTTGCAGTTACAGAGAACAGTTCATACGGCTATCAAATATGTTGTTCCCAGCTACAAAAACTTAATATAACTATCTTTCCTGTGGTGCACAACCAGAAAGTACGAATTAACGCGGTTATTGACTCTGTGGTTTGCAGCTACAGAAAAAAAGCTTATACGGCTACCAAGTGTGTTGCTCACAGCTACAAGAACCTAATACGACTGAATATTCTGTGGCGCACAGCCACAAAAGACGAATTAACGCGGTTATTGACTCTTTGCCTTGCAGCTACAGAAAAAAACGTTTATACGGCTATCAAGTCTGTAGCTCCCAGCTACAAGAAAGTAATACGACTATCTATTATGTGGCGCACAGCCACGAAATACGAAATTACGCGGTTATCGACTCTTTGGCTTGCATTTACAAAAAACAGTTCATACGGCTATCAAGTCTGTTGCTTCCAGCTACAAAAACCTAATACGACAATCTATTCTGTGGCGCACAGCCACAAACTACGAATTAACACTGTTATCGACTCTTTGGCTCGCAGTTACAGAGAACAGTTCATACGGCTATCAAGTCTGTTTCTCCCAGCTACAAAAACCTAATACGACTTTATATTCTGTGGCGCACAGCCACAAAAGACAAATTAACGCGGTTATTGACTCTTTGCCTTGCAGCTACAGAAAAAAGTTTATACGGCTATCAAGTATGTTGCTCCCAGCTACAAAAACCTAATACGACTATATATTCTGTGGCGCACAGCCACGAAATACGAATTAACGCGGTTATCGACTCATCGGCTTGCAGCTACAGAAAAAAGTTTATACGGCTATCAAGTCTGTTGCTTTCAGCTACAAAAACCTAATACGACAATCTATTCTGTGGCGCACTGCCACAAAATACGAATTAACGCGGTTATCGACTCTTTGGCTTGCAGTTACAAAGAACATTTCATACGGCTATCAAATATGTTGCTCCCAGCTACAAAAACTTAATACAACTATCTTTCCTGTGGTGCACAACCAGAAAGTACGAATTAACGCGGTTATTGACTCTTTGCCTTGCAGCTACAGAAAAAAGTTTATACGGCTATCAAGTCTGTTGCTCCCAGCTACAAAAACTTAATACGACTATCTTTTCTGTGGCGCACAACCACAAAGTACGAATTGACGCGGTTATTGACTCTGTGGCTTGCAGCTACAGAAAAAAAGCTTATACGGCTATCAAGTGTGTTGCTCACAGCTACAAGAACCTAATACGACTGAATATTCTGTGGCGCACAGCCACAAAAGACGAATTAACGCGGTTATTGACTCTTTGCCTTGCAGCTACAGAAAAAAAAAGTTTATACGGCTATCAAGTCTGTAGCTCCCAGCTACAAGAAAGTAATACGACTATCTATTATGTGGCGCACAGCCACGAAATACGAAATTACGCGGTTATCGACTCTTTGGCTTGCATTTACAAAAAACAGTTCATACGGCTATCAAGTCTGTTGCTCCCAGCTACAAAAACCTAATACGACAATCTATTCTGTGGCGCACAGCCACAAAATACGAATTAACGCTGTTATCGACTCTTTGGCTTGCAGTTACAGAGAACAGTTCATACGGCTATCAAATATGTTGTTCCCAGCTACAAAAACTTAATATAACTATCTTTCCTGTGGTGCACAACCAGAAAGTACGAATTAACGCGGTTATTGACTCTGTGGTTTGCAGCTACAGAAAAAAAGCTTATACGGCTACCAAGTGTGTTGCTCACAGCTACAAGAACCTAATACGACTGAATATTCTGTGGCGCACAGCCACAAAAGACGAATTAACGCGGTTATTGACTCTTTGCCTTGCAGCTACAGAAAAAAACGTTTATACGGCTATCAAGTCTGTAGCTCCCAGCTACAAGAAAGTAATACGACTATCTATTATGTGGCGCACAGCCACGAAATACGAAATTACGCGGTTATCGACTCTTTGGCTTGCATTTACAAAAAACAGTTCATACGGCTATCAAGTCTGTTGCTTCCAGCTACAAAAACCTAATACGACAATCTATTCTGTGGCGCACAGCCACAAACTACGAATTAACACTGTTATCGACTCTTTGGCTCGCAGTTACAGAGAACAGTTCATACGGCTATCAAGTCTGTTTCTCCCAGCTACAAAAACCTAATACGACTTTATATTCTGTGGCGCACAGCCACAAAAGACAAATTAACGCGGTTATTGACTCTTTGCCTTGCAGCTACAGAAAAAAGTTTATACGGCTATCAAGTATGTTGCTCCCAGCTACAAAAACCTAATACGACTATATATTCTGTGGCGCACAGCCACGAAATACGAATTAACGCGGTTATCGACTCATCGGCTTGCAGCTACAGAAAAAAGTTTATACGGCTATCAAGTCTGTTGCTTTCAGCTACAAAAACCTAATACGACAATCTATTCTGTGGCGCACTGCCACAAAATACGAATTAACGCGGTTATCGACTCTTTGGCTTGCAGTTACAAAGAACATTTCATACGGCTATCAAATATGTTGCTCCCAGCTACAAAAACTTAATACAACTATCTTTCCTGTGGTGCACAACCAGAAAGTACGAATTAACGCGGTTATTGACTCTTTGCCTTGCAGCTACAGAAAAAAGTTTATACGGCTATCAAGTCTGTTGCTCCCAGCTACAAAAACTTAATACGACTATCTTTTCTGTGGCGCACAACCACAAAGTACGAATTGACGCGGTTATTGACTCTGTGGCTTGCAGCTACAGAAAAAAAGCTTATACGGCTATCAAGTGTGTTGCTCACAGCTACAAGAACCTAATACGACTGAATATTCTGTGGCGCACAGCCACAAAAGACGAATTAACGCGGTTATTGACTCTTTGCCTTGCAGCTACAGAAAAAAAAGTTTATACGGCTATCAAGTCTGTAGCTCCCAGCTACAAGAAAGTAATACGACTATCTATTATGTGGCGCACAGCCACGAAATACGAAATTACGCGGTTATCGACTCTTTGGCTTGCATTTACAAAAAACAGTTCATACGGCTATCAAGTCTGTTGCTCCCAGCTACAAAAACCTAATACGACAATCTATTCTGTGGCGCACAGCCACAAAATACGAATTAACGCTGTTATCGACTCTTTGGCTTGCAGTTACAGAGAACAGTTCATACGGCTATCAAATATGTTGTTCCCAGCTACAAAAACTTAATATAACTATCTTTCCTGTGGTGCACAACCAGAAAGTACGAATTAACGCGGTTATTGACTCTGTGGTTTGCAGCTACAGAAAAAAAACTTATACGGCTACCAAGTGTGTTGCTCACAGCTACAAGAACCTAATACGACTGAATATTCTGTGGCGCACAGCCACAAAAGACGAATTAACGGGGTTATTGACTCTTTGCCTTGCAGCTACAGAAAAAAAAAGTTTATACGGCTATCAAGTCTGTAGCTCCCAGCTACAAGAAAGTAATACGACTATCTATTATGTGGCGCACAGCCACGAAATACGAATTTACGCGGTTATCGACTCTTTGGCTTGCATTTACAAAAAACAGTTCATACGGCTATCAAGTCTGTTGCTTCCAGCTACAAAAACCTAATACGACAATCTATTCTGTGGCGCACAGCCACAAACTACGAATTAACACTGTTATCGACTCTTTGGCTCGCAGTTACAGAGAACAGTTCATACGGCTATCAAATCTGTTGCTCCCAGCTACAAAAACTTAATACAACTATCTTTCCTGTGGTGCACAACCAGAATATACGAATTAACGCAGTTATTGACTCTTTGCTTTGCAGCTACAGAAAAAAGTTTATACGGCTATCAAGTCTGTTGCTCCCAGCTACAAAAACTTAATACGACTATCTTTTCTGTGGCGCACAACCACAAAGTACGAATTGACGCGGTTATTGACTCTGTGGCTTGCAGCTACAGAAAAAAAGCTTATACGGTTATCAAGTGTGTTGCTCACAGCTACAAGAACCTAATACGACTGAACATTCTGTGGCGCACAGCCACAAAAGACGAATTTACGCGGTTATCGACTCTTTGGCTTGCATTTACAAAAAACAGTTCATACGGCTATCAAGTCTGTTGCTCCCAGCTACAAAAACTTAATACAACTATCTTTCCTGTGGTGCACAACCAGAAAGTACGAATTAACGCGGTTATTGACTCTGTGGCTTGCAGCTACAGAAAAAAAGCTTATACGGCTACCAAGTGTGTTGCTCACAGCTACAAGAACCTAAGACGACTATATATTCTGTGGCGCACAGCCACAAAATACGAATTAACGCTGTTATCGACTCTTTGGCTTGCAGTTACAGAGAACAGTTCATACGGCTATCAAATCTGTTGCTCCCAGCTACAAAACTTAATACAACTATCTTTCCTGTGGTGCACAACCAGAAAGTACGAATTAACGCGGTTATTGACTCTGTGGCTTGCAGCTACAGAAAAAAAGCTTATACGGCTACCAAGTGTGTTGCTCACAGCTACAAGAACCTAAGACGACTATATATTCTGTGGCGCACAGCCACAAAAGACAAATTAACGCGGTTATTGACTCTTTGCCTTGCAGCTACTGAGAACAGTTCATACGGCTATAAAATCTTGTGCTCCCAGCTACAAAAACCTAATACGACAATCTATTCTGTGGCGCACAGCCACAAAATACGAATCAACGCGGTTATTGACTCTTTGCCTTGCAGCTACAGAAAAAAAAAATATACGGCTATCAAGTCTGTTGCTCCCAGCTACAAAAACCTAATACGACTTTATATTCTGTGGCGCACAGCCACAAAAGACAAATTAACGCGGCTATCGACTCTTTGGCTTGCAGTTACAGAGAACAGTTCATACGGCTATCAAATCTGTTGCTCCCAGCTACAAAAACTTAATACAACTATCTTTCCTGTGGTGCACAACCAGAAAGTACGAATTAACGCGGTTATTGACTCTGTGGCTTGCAGCTACAGAAAAAAAAGCTTATACGGCTACCAAGTGTGTTGCTCACAGCTACAAGAACCTAAGACGACTATATATTCTGTGGCGCACAGCCACAAAAGACAAATTAACACGGTTACTCTTTGCCTTGCAGCTACAGAGAACAGTTCATACGGCTATCAAATCTGTTGCTCCCAGCTACAAAAACCTAATACGACAATCTATTCTGTGGCGCACAGCCACAAAATACGAATTAACGCGGTTATTGACTCTTTGCCTTGCAGCCACAGAAAAAAAAAATCATACGGCTATCAAGTCTGTTTCTCCCAGCTACAAAAACCTAATACGACTTTATATTCTGTGGCGCACAGCCACAAAAGACAAATTAACGCGGTTATTGACTCTTTGCCTTGCAGCTACAGAAAAAAGTTTAAACGGCTATCAAGTATGTTGCTCCCAGCTACAAAAACCTAATACGACTATCTATTCTGTGGCGCACAGCCACGAAATACGAATTAACGCGGTTATCGACTCATCGGCTTGCAGCTACAGAAAAAAGTTTATACGGCTATCAAGTCTGTTGCTTTCAGCTACAAAAACCTAATACGACAATCTATTCTGTGGCGCACTGCCACAAAATACGAATTAACGCGGTTATCGACTCTTTGGCTTGCAGTTACAAAGAACATTTCATACGGCTATCAAATATGTTGCTCCCAGCTACAAAAACTTAATACAACTATCTTTCCTGTGGTGCACAACCAGAAAGTACGAATTAACGCGGTTATTGACTCTTTGCCTTGCAGCTACAGAAAAAAGTTTATACGGCTATCAAGTCTGTTGCTCCCAGCTACAAAAACTTAATACGACTATCTTTTCTGTGGCGC
Organism: Litoditis marina; assembly: GCA_964036275.1. Taxonomy (NCBI): domain Eukaryota; kingdom Metazoa; phylum Nematoda; class Chromadorea; order Rhabditida; family Rhabditidae; genus Litoditis; species Litoditis marina. The sequence continues at coordinate 11,754 of CAXIWQ010000441.1, read as the reverse complement.
ACAACCACAAAGTACGAATTGACGCGGTTATTGACTCTGTGGCTTGCAGCTACAGAAAAAAAGCTTATACGGCTATCAAGTGTGTTGCTCACAGCTACAAGAACCTAATACGACTGAATATTCTGTGGCGCACAGCCACAAAAGACGAATTAACGCGGTTATTGACTCTTTGCCTTGCAGCTACAGAAAAAAAAGTTTATACGGCTATCAAGTCTGTAGCTCCCAGCTACAAGAACCTAATACGACTATCTATTATGTGGCGCACAGCCACGAAATACGAAATTACGCGGTTATCGACTCTTTGGCTTGCATTTACAAAAAACAGTTCATACGGCTATCAAGTCTGTTGCTCCCAGCTACAAAAACCTAATACGACAATCTATTCTGTGGCGCACAGCCACAAAATACGAATTAACGCTGTTATCGACTCTTTGGCTTGCAGTTACAGAGAACAGTTCATACGGCTATCAAGTCTGTTTCTCCCAGCTACAAAAACCTAATACGACTTTATATTCTGTGGCGCACAGCCACAAAAGACAAATTAACGCGGTTATTGACTCTTTGCCTTGCAGCTACAGAAAAAAGTTTATACGGCTATCAAGTATGTTGCTCCCAGCTACAAAAACCTAATACGACTATATATTCTGTGGCGCACAGCCACGAAATACGAATTAACGCGGTTATCGACTCATCGGCTTGCAGCTACAGAAAAAAGTTTATACGGCTATCAAGTCTGTTGCTTTCAGCTACAAAAACCTAATACGACAATCTATTCTGTGGCGCGCTGCCACAAAATACGAATTAACGCGGTTATCGACTCTTTGGCTTGCAGTTACAAAGAACATTTCATACGGCTATCAAATATGTTGCTCCCAGCTACAAAAACTTAATACAACTATCTTTCCTGTGGTGCACAACCAGAAAGTACGAATTAACGCGGTTATTGACTCTTTGCCTTGCAGCTACAGAAAAAAGTTTATACGGCTATCAAGTCTGTTGCTCCCAGCTACAAAAACTTAATACGACTATCTTTTCTGTGGCGCACAACCACAAAGTACGAATTGACGCGGTTATTGACTCTGTGGCTTGCAGCTACAGAAAAAAAGCTTATACGGCTATCAAGTGTGTTGCTCACAGCTACAAGAACCTAATACGACTGAATATTCTGTGGCGCACAGCCACAAAAGACGAATTAACGCGGTTATTGACTCTTTGCCTTGCAGCTACAGAAAAAAAAAAGTTTATACGGCTATCAATTCTGTAGCTCCCAGCTACAAGAAAGTAATACGACTATCTATTATGTGGCGCACAGCCACGAAATACGAAATTACGCGGTTATCGACTCTTTGGCTTGCATTTACAAAAAACAGTTCATACGGCTATCAAGTCTGTTGCTCCCAGCTACAAAAACCTAATACGACAATCTATTCTGTGGCGCACAGCCACAAAATACGAATTAACGCTGTTATCGACTCTTTGGCTTGCAGTTACAGAGAACAGTTCATACGGCTATCAAATATGTTGTTCCCAGCTACAAAAACTTAATATAACTATCTTTCCTGTGGTGCACAACCAGAAAGTACGAATTAACGCGGTTATTGACTCTGTGGTTTGCAGCTACAGAAAAAAAGCTTATACGGCTACCAAGTGTGTTGCTCACAGCTACAAGAACCTAATACGACTGAATATTCTGTGGCGCACAGCCACAAAAGACGAATTAACGGGGTTATTGACTCTTTGCCTTGCAGCTACAGAAAAAAAAAGTTTATACGGCTATCAAGTCTGTAGCTCCCAGCTACAAGAAAGTAATACGACTATCTATTATGTGGCGCACAGCCACGAAATACGAATTTACGCGGTTATCGACTCTTTGGCTTGCATTTACAAAAAACAGTTCATACGGCTATCAAGTCTGTTGCTTCCAGCTACAAAAACCTAATACGACAATCTATTCCGTGGCGCACAGCCACAAACTACGAATTAACACTGTTATCGACTCTTTGGCTCGCAGTTACAGAGAACAGTTCATACGGCTATCAAATCTGTTGCTCCCAGCTACAAAAACTTAATACAACTATCTTTCCTGTGGTGCACAACCAGAAAGTACGAATTAACGCAGTTATTGACTCTTTGCTTTGCAGCTACAGAAAAAAGTTTATACGGCTATCAAGTCTGTTGCTCCCAGCTACAAAAACTTAATACGACTATCTTTTCTGTGGCGCACAACCACAAAGTACGAATTGACGCGGTTATTGACTCTGTGGCTTGCAGCTACAGAAAAAAAGCTTATACGGCTATCAAGTGTGTTGCTCACAGCTACAAGAACCTAATACGACTGAACATTCTGTGGCGCACAGCCACAAAAGACGAATTAACGCGGTTATTGACTCTTTGCCTTGCAGCTACAGAAAAAAAAGTTTATACGGCTATCAAGTCTGTAGCTCCCAGCTACAAGAAAGTAATACGACTATCTATTATGTGGCGCACAGCCACGAAATACGAATTTACGCGGTTATCGACTCTTTGGCTTGCATTTACAAAAAACAGTTCATACGGCTATCAAGTCTGTTGCTCCCAGCTACAAAAACTTAATACAACTATCTTTCCTGTGGTGCACAACCAGAAAGTACGAATTAACGCGGTTATTGACTCTGTGGCTTGCAGCTACAGAAAAAAACTCATACGGCTACCAAGTGTGTTTCTCACAGCTACAAGAACCTAAGACGACTATATATTCTGTGGCGCACAGCCACAAAATACGAATTAACGCTGTTATCGACTCTTTGGCTTGCAGTTACAGAGAACAGTTCATACGGCTATCAAATCTGTTGCTCCCAGCTACAAAACTTAATACAACTATCTTTCCTGTGGTGCACAACCAGAAAGTACGAATTAACGCGGTTATTGACTCTTTGCCTTGCAGCTACAGAAAAAAAGTTTATACGGCTATCAAGTCTGTTGCTCCCAGCTACAAAAACTTAATACGACTATCTTTCTGTGGCGCACAACCACAAAGTACGAATTGACGCGGTTATTGACTCTGTGGCTTGCGCTACAGAAAAAAAGCTTATACGGCTATCAAGTGTGTTGCTCACAGCTACAAGAACCTAATACGACTGAATATTCTGTGGCGCACAGCCACAAAAGACGAATTAACGCGGTTATTGACTTTTTGCCTTGCAGCTACAGAAAAAAAAGTTTATACGGCTATCAAGTCTGTAGCTCCCAGCTACAAGAAAGTAATACGACTATCTACTATCTATTATGTGGCGCACAGCCACGAAATACGAATTTACGCGGTTATCGACTCTTTGGCTTGCATTTACAAAAAACAGTTCATACGGCTATCAAGTCTGTTGCTCCCAGCTACAAAAACTTAATACAACTATCTTTCCTGTGGTGCACAACCAGAAAGTACGAATTAACGCGGTTATTGACTCTGTGGCTTGCAGCTACAGAAAAAAAGCTTATACGGCTACCAAGTGTGTTGCTCACAGCTACAAGAACCTAAGACGACTATATATTCTGTGGCGCACAGCCACAAAATACGAATTAACGCTGTTATTGACTCTTTGGCTTGCAGTTACAGAGAACAGTTCATACGGCTATCAAATCTGTTGCTCCCAGCTACAAAACTTAATACAACTATCTTTCCTGTGGTGCACAACCAGAAAGTACGAATTAACGCGGTTATTGACTCTGTGGCTTGCAGCTACAGAAAAAAAGCTTATACGGCTACCAAGTGTGTTGCTCACAGCTACAAGAACCTAAGACGACTATATATTCTGTGGCGCACAGCCACAAAAGACAAATTAACGCGGTTATTGACTCTTTGCCTTGCAGCTACAGAGAACAGATCATACGGCTATCAAATCTGTTGCTCCCAGCTACAAAAACCTAATACGACAATTTATTCTGTGGGGCACAACCACAAAGTACGAATTGACGCGGTTATTGACTCTGTGGCTTGCAGCTACAGAAAAAAAGCTTATACGGCTATCAAGTGTGTTGCTCACAGCTACAAGAACCTAAGACGACTATATATTCTGTGGCGCACAGCCACAAAAGACAAATTAACACGGTTATTGACTCTTTGCCTTGCAGCTACAGAGAACAGTTCATACGGCTATCAAATCTGTTGCTCCCAGCTACAAAAACCTGATACGACAATCTAATCTGTGGCGCACAGCCACAAAATACGAATTAACGCGGTTATTGACTCTTTGCATTGCAGTTACAGAAAAAAAATCATACGGCTATCAAGTCTGTTGCTCCCAGCTACAAAAACCTAATACGACTTTATATTCTGTGGCGCACAGCCACAAAAGACAAATTAACGCGGTTATTGACTCTTTGCCTTGCAGCTACAGAAAAAAGTTTATACGGCTATCAAGTATGTTTCTCCCAGCTACAAAAACCTAATACGACTATCTATTCTGTGGCGCACAGCCACGAAATACGAATTAACGCGGTTATCGACTCATCGGCTTGCAGCTACAGAAAAAAGTTTATACGGCTATCAAGTCTGTTGCTTTCAGCTACAAAAACCTAATACGACAATCTATTCTGTGGCGCACAGCCACAAAATACGAATTAACGCGGTTATCGACTCTTTGGCTTGCAGTTACAGAGAACAGTTCATACGGCTATCAAATCTGTTGCTCCCAGCTACAAAAACTTAATACAACTATCTTTCCTGTGGTGCACAACCAGAAAGTACGAATTAACGCGGTTATTGACTCTTTGCCTTGCAGCTACAGAAAAAAGTTTATACGGCTATCAAGTCTGTTGCTCACCAGCTACAAAAACTTAATACGACTATCTTTTCTGTGGCGCACAACCACAAAGTACGAATTGACGCGGTTATTGACTCTGTGGCTTGCAGCTACAGAAAAAAAAGCTTATACGGCTATCAAGTGTGTTGCTCACAGCTACAAGAACCTAATACGATTGAATATTCTGTGGCGCACAGCCACAAAAGACGACTTAACGCGGTTATTGACTCTTTGCCTTGCAGCTACAGAAAAAAAAAATTAATACGGCTATCAAGTCTGTAGCTCCCAGCTACAAAAACTTAATACAACTATCTTTCCTGTGGTGCACAACCAGAAAGTACGAATTAACGCGGGTATCGACTCTTTGGCTTGCATTTACAAAAAACAGTTCATACGGCTATCAAGTCTGTTGCTCCCAGCTACAAAAACCTAATACGACAATCTATTCTGTGGCGCACAGCCACAAAATACGAATTAACGCTGTTATCGACTCTTTGGCTTGCAGTTACAGAGAACAGTTCATACGGCTATCAAATCTGTTGCTCCCAGCTACAAAAACTTAATACAACTATCTTTCCCGTGGTGCACAACCAGAAAGTACGAATTAACGCGGTTATTGACTCTGTGGCTTGCAGCTACAGAAAAAAGCTTATACGGCTACCAACTGTGTTGCTCACAGCTACAAGAACCTAAGACGACTATATATTCTGTAGCGCACAGCCACAAAATACGAATTAACGCTGTTATCGACTCTTTGGCTTGCAGTTACAGAGAACAGTTCATACGGCTATCAAATCTGTTGCTCCCAGCTACAGAACTTAATACAACTATCTTTCCTGTGGTGCACAACCAGAAAGTACGAATTAACGCGGTTATTGACTCTGTGGCTTGCAGCTACAGAAAAAAGCTTATACGGCTACCAAGTGTGTCGCTCACAGCTACAAGAACCTAAGACGACTATATATTCTGTGGCGCACAGCCACAAGAGACAAATTAACGCGGTTATTGACTCTTTGCCTTGCAGCTACAGAGAACAGTTCATACGGCTATCAAATCTGTTGCTCCCAGCTACAAAAACCTAATACGACAATCTATTCTGTGGTGCACAACCACAAAGTACGAATTGACGCGGTTATTGACTCTGTGGCTTGCAGCTACAGAAAAAAAGCTTATACGGATATCAAGTGTGTTGCTCACAGCTACAAGAACCTAAGACGATTATATATTCTGTGGCGCACAGCCACAAAAGACAAATTAACACGGTTATTGACTCTTTGCCTTGCAGCTACAGAGAACAGTTTATACGGCTATCAAATCTGTTGCTCCCAGCTACAAAAACCTAATACGACAATCTATTCTGTGGCGCACAGTTACAAAATACGAATTAACGCGGTTATTGACTCTTTGCCTTGCAGCTACAGAAAAAAAATCATGCGGCTATCAAGTCTGTTGCTCCCAGCTACAAAAACCTAATACGACTTTATATTCTGTGGCGCACAGCCACAAAAGACAAATTAACGCGGTTATTGACTCTTTGCCTTGCAGCTACAGAAAAAAGTTTATACGGCTATCAAGTATGTTTCTCCCAGCTACAAAAACCTAATACGACTATCTATTCTGTGGCGCACAGCCACGAAATACGAATTAACGCGGTTATCGACTCATCGGCTTGCAGCTACAGAAAAAAGTTTATACGGCTATCAAGTCTGTTGCTTTCAGCTACAAAAACCTAATACGACAATCTATTCTGTGGCGCACAGCCACAAAATACGAATTAACGCGGTTATCGACTCTTTGGCTTGCAGTTACAGAGAACAGTTCATACGGCTATCAAATCTGTTGCTCCCAGCTACAAAAACTTAATACAACTATCTTTCCTGTGGTGCACAACCAGAAAGTACGAATTAACGCGGTTATTGACTCTTTGCCTTGCAGCTACAGAAAAAAGTTTATACGGCTATCAAGTCTGTTGCTTACCAGCTACAAAAACATAATACGACTATCTTTTCTGTGGCGCACAACCACAAAGTACGAATTGACGCGGTTATTGACTCTGTGGCTTGCAGCTACAGAAAAAAAAGCTTATACGGCTATCAAGTGTGTTGCTCACAGCTACAAGAACCTAATACGACTGAATATTCTGTGGCGCACAGCCACAAAAGACGAATTAACGCTGTTATTGACTCTTTGGCTTGCAGTTACAGAGAACAGTTCATACGGCTATCAAATCTGTTGCTCCCAGCTACAAAACTTAATACAACTATCTTTCCTGTGGTGCACAACCAGAAAGTACGAATTAACGCGGTTATTGACTCTGTGGCTTGCAGCTACAGAAAAAAAGCTTATACGGCTACCAAGTGTGTTGCTCACAGCTACAAGAACCTAAGACGACTATATATTCTGTGGCGCACAGCCACAAAAGACAAATTAACGCGGTTATTGACTCTTTGCCTTGCAGCTACAGAGAACAGATCATACGGCTATCAAATCTGTTGCTCCCAGCTACAAAAACCTAATACGACAATTTATTCTGTGGGGCACAACCACAAAGTACGAATTGACGCGGTTATTGACTCTGTGGCTTGCAGCTACAGAAAAAAAGCTTATACGGCTATCAAGTGTGTTGCTCACAGCTACAAGAACCTAAGACGACTATATATTCTGTGGCGCACAGCCACAAAAGACAAATTAACACGGTTATTGACTCTTTGCCTTGCAGCTACAGAGAACAGTTCATACGGCTATCAAATCTGTTGCTCCCAGCTACAAAAACCTGATACGACAATCTAATCTGTGGCGCACAGCCACAAAATACGAATTAACGCGGTTATTGACTCTTTGCATTGCAGTTACAGAAAAAAAATCATACGGCTATCAAGTCTGTTGCTCCCAGCTACAAAAACCTAATACGACTTTATATTCTGTGGCGCACAGCCACAAAAGACAAATTAACGCGGTTATTGACTCTTTGCCTTGCAGCTACAGAAAAAAGTTTATACGGCTATCAAGTATGTTTCTCCCAGCTACAAAAACCTAATACGACTATCTATTCTGTGGCGCACAGCCACGAAATACGAATTAACGCGGTTATCGACTCATCGGCTTGCAGCTACAGAAAAAAGTTTATACGGCTATCAAGTCTGTTGCTTTCAGCTACAAAAACCTAATACGACAATCTATTCTGTGGCGCACAGCCACAAAATACGAATTAACGCGGTTATCGACTCTTTGGCTTGCAGTTACAGAGAACAGTTCATACGGCTATCAAATCTGTTGCTCCCAGCTACAAAAACTTAATACAACTATCTTTCCTGTGGTGCACAACCAGAAAGTACGAATTAACGCGGTTATTGACTCTTTGCCTTGCAGCTACAGAAAAAAGTTTATACGGCTATCAAGTCTGTTGCTCACCAGCTACAAAAACTTAATACGACTATCTTTTCTGTGGCGCACAACCACAAAATACGAATTGACGCGGTTATTGACTCTGTGGCTTGCAGCTACAGAAAAAAAAGCTTATACGGCTATCAAGTGTGTTGCTCACAGCTACAAGAACCTAATACGATTGAATATTCTGTGGCGCACAGCCACAAAAGACGACTTAACGCGGTTATTGACTCTTTGCCTTGCAGCTACAGAAAAAAAAATTAATACGGCTATCAAGTCTGTAGCTCCCAGCTACAAAAACTTAATACAACTATCTTTCCTGTGGTGCACAACCAGAAAGTACGAATTAACGCGGGTATCGACTCTTTGGCTTGCATTTACAAAAAACAGTTCATACGGCTATCAAGTATGTTGCTCCCAGCTACAAAAACCTAATACGACAATCTATTCTGTGGCGCACAGCCACAAAATACGAATTAACGCTGTTATCGACTCTTTGGCTTGCAGTTACAGAGAACAGTTCATACGGCTATCAAATCTGTTGCTCCCAGCTACAAAAACTTAATACAACTATCTTTCCTGTGGTGCACAACCAGAAAGTACGAATTAACGCGGTTATTGACTCTGTGGCTTGCAGCTACAGAAAAAAGCTTATACGGCTACCAACTGTGTTGCTCACAGCTACAAGAACCTAAGACGACTATATATTCTGTAGCGCACAGCCACAAAATACGAATTAACGCTGTTATCGACTCTTTGGCTTGCAGTTACAGAGAACAGTTCATACGGCTATCAAATCTGTTGCTCCCAGCTACAAAACTTAATACAACTATCTTTCCTGTGGTGCACAACCAGAAAGTACGAATTAACGCGGTTATTGACTCTGTGGCTTGCAGCTACAGAAAAAAGCTTATACGGCTACCAAGTGTGTCGCTCACAGCTACAAGAACCTAAGACGACTATATATTCTGTGGCGCACAGCCACAAGAGACAAATTAACGCGGTTATTGACTCTTTGCCTTGCAGCTACAGAGAACAGTTCATACGGCTATCAAATCTGTTGCTCCCAGCTACAAAAACCTAATACGACAATCTATTCTGTGGTGCACAACCACAAAGTACGAATTGACGCGGTTATTGACTCTGTGGCTTGCAGCTACAGAAAAAAAGCTTATACGGATATCAAGTGTGTTGCTCACAGCTACAAGAACCTAAGACGATTATATATTCTGTGGCGCACAGCCACAAAAGACAAATTAACACGGTTATTGACTCTTTGCCTTGCAGCTACAGAGAACAGTTTATACGGCTATCAAATCTGTTGCTCCCAGCTACAAAAACCTAATACGACAATCTATTCTGTGGCGCACAGTTACAAAATACGAATTAACGCGGTTATTGACTCTTTGCCTTGCAGCTACAGAAAAAAAATCATGCGGCTATCAAGTCTGTTGCTCCCAGCTACAAAAACCTAATACGACTTTATATTCTGTGGCGCACAGCCACAAAAGACAAATTAACGCGGTTATTGACTCTTTGCCTTGCAGCTACAGAAAAAAGTTTATACGGCTATCAAGTATGTTTCTCCCAGCTACAAAAACCTAATACGACTATCTATTCTGTGGCGCACAGCCACGAAATACGAATTAACGCGGTTATCGACTCATCGGCTTGCAGCTACAGAAAAAAGTTTATACGGCTATCAAGTCTGTTGCTTTCAGCTACAAAAACCTAATACGACAATCTATTCTGTGGCGCACAGCCACAAAATACGAATTAACGCGGTTATCGACTCTTTGGCTTGCAGTTACAGAGAACAGTTCATACGGCTATCAAATCTGTTGCTCCCAGCTACAAAAACTTAATACAACTATCTTTCCTGTGGTGCACAACCAGAAAGTACGAATTAACGCGGTTATTGACTCTTTGCCTTGCAGCTACAGAAAAAAGTTTATACGGCTATCAAGTCTGTTGCTCACCAGCTACAAAAACTTAATACGACTATCTTTTCTGTGGCGCACAACCACAAAGTACGAATTGACGCGGTTATTGACTCTGTGGCTTGCAGCTACAGAAAAAAAAGCTTATACGGCTATCAAGTGTGTTGCTCACAGCTACAAGAACCTAATACGACTGAATATTCTGTGGCGCACAGCCACAAAAGACGAATTAACGCGGTTATTGACTCTTTGCCTTGCAGCTACAGAAAAAAAAATTAATACGGCTATCAAGTCTGTAGCTCCCAGCTACAAAAACTTAATACAACTATCTTTCCTGTGGTGCACAACCAGAAGGTACGAATTAACGCGGTTATCGACTCTTTGGCTTGTATTTACAAAAAACAGTTCATACGGCTATCAAGTCTGTTGCTCCCAGCTACAAAAACCTAATACGACAATCTATTCTGTGGCGCACAGCCACAAAATACGAATTAACGCTGTTATCGACTCTTTGGCTTGCAGTTACAGAGAACAGTTCATACGGCTATCAAATCTGTTGCTCCCAGCTACAAAAACTTAATACAACTATCTTTCCTGTGGTGCACAACCAGAAAGTACGAATTAACGCGGTTATTGACTCTGTGGCTTGCAGCTACAGAAAAAAAGCTTATACGGCTACCAAGTGTGTTGCTCACAGCTACAAGAACCTAAGACGACTATATATTCTGTAGCGCACAGCCACAAAATACGAATTAACGCTGTTATCGACTCTTTGGCTTGCAGTTACAGAGAACAGTTCATACGGCTATCAAATCTGTTGCTCCCAGCTACAAAACTTAATACAACTATCTTTCCTGTGGTGCACAACCAGAAAGTACGAATTAACGCGGTTATTGACTCTGTGGCTTGCAGCTACAGAAAAAAAGCTTATACGGCTACCAAGTGTGTCGCTCACAGCTACAAGAACCTAATACGACTATATATTCTGTGGCGCACAGCCACAAAAGACAAATTAACGCGGTTATTGACTCTTTGCCTTGCAGCTACAGAGAACAGTTCATACGGCTATCAAATCTGTTGCTCCCAGCTACAAAAACCTAATACGACAATCTATTCTGTGGTGCACAACCACAAAGTACGAATTGACGCGGTTATTGACTCTGTGGCTTGCAGCTACAGAAAAAAAGCTTATACGGCTATCAAGTGTGTTGCTCACAGCTACAAGAACCTAAGGCGATTATATATTCTGTGGCGCACAGCCACAAAAGACAAATTAACACGGTTATTGACTCTTTGCCTTGCAGCTACAGAGAACAGTTTATACGGCTATCAAATCTGTTGCTCCCAGCTACAAAAACCTAATACGACAATCTATTCTGTGGCGCACAGTTACAAAATACGAATTAACGCGGTTATTGACTATTTGCCTTGCAGCTACAGAAAAAAAATCATGCGGCTATCAAGTCTGTTGCTCCCAGCTACAAAAACCTAATACGACTTTATATTCTGTGGCGCACAGCCACAAAAGACAAATTAACGCGGTTATTGACTCTTTGCCTTGCAGCTACAGAAAAAAGTTTATACGGCTATCAAGTATGTTGCTCCCAGCTACAAAAACCTAATACGACTATCTATTCTGTGGCGCACAGCCA
>CAXIWQ010000440.1:0-51661 GCA_964036275.1 Litoditis marina | reverse complement strand
GTGAATACGAAGTTTAATTTGCGAGTAGTTGCGAATACGAAGTTTCATTTGCGAATACGAAGTTTCATTTGCGAGTAATTGCGAATGCGAAGTTTCATTTGCAAGTAATTGCGAATACGAAGTTTCATTCGCGAGTAATTGCAAATACAGAGTTTCATTTGCGAGTAATTGTGAATACGAAGTTTCATTTGCGATTAATTGCGAATACAAAGTTTCATTTGCGAGTAATTGCGAATACGAAGTTTAATTTGCGAGTAATTGTGAATACGAAGTTTCATTTGCGAGTAATTGCGAATACGAAGTTTCATTTGCGAATAATTGCGAATACGATGTTTCATTTGCGAATACGATGTTTCATTTGCGAATAATTGCGAATACGAAGTTTCATTTGCGAGTAATTGCGAATACGAAGATTCATTTGCGAGTAATTGCGAATACGAAGTTTCATTTGCGAGTAGTTGTGAATACGAAGTTTCATTCGCGAATACGAAGTTTAATTTGCGAGTAATTGCGAATACGAAGTTTCATTTGCGAGTAATTGCGAATACGAAGTTTAATTTGCGAGTAGTTGTGAATACGAAGTTTCATTTGCGAATACGAAGTTTCATTTGCGAGTAATTGCGAATACGAAGTTTCATTTGCGAATAATTGCGAATACGATGTTTCATTTGCGAATACGATGTTTCATTTGCGAATAATTGCGAACACGAAGTTTCATTTGCGAGTAACTGCGAATACGAAGATTCATTTGCGAGTAATTGCGAATACGAAGTTTCATTTGCGAGTAGTTGTGAATACGAAGTTTCATTTGCGAATACGAAACATCGTAATTGCTAATACGATGTTTCATTTGCGAATACGATGTTTCATTTGCGAATAATTGCGAATACGAAGTTTCATTTGCGAGTAATTGCGAATACGAAGTTTCATTTGCGAATAATTGCGAATACGAAGTTTCATTTGCGAGTAATTGCGAATACGAAGTTTCATTCGCGAGTAATTGCGAATACGAAGTTTAATTTGCGAATACGAAGTTTAATTTGCGAGAAATTGCGAATACGAAGATTCATTTGCGAGTAATTGCTGATACGAAGTTTCATTTGCGAGTAGTTGTGAATACGAAGTTTCATTTGCGAATACGAAGTTTCATTTGTGAGTAATTGCGAATACGAAGTTTCATTTGCGAATAATTGCGAATACGATGTTTCATTTGCGAATACGATGTTTCATTTGCGAATAATTGCGAATACGAAGTTTCATTTGCGAGTAACTGCGAATACGAAGATTCATTTGCGAGTAATTGCGAATACGAAGTTTCATTCGCGAGTAGTTGTGAATACGAAGTTTCATTTGCGAATACGAAGTTTAATTTGCGAGTAATTGCGAATACGAAGTTTCATTTGCGAGTAATTGCGAATACGAAGTTTCATTTGCGAATAATTGCGAATACGATGTTTCATTTGCGAATACGATGTTTCATTTGCGAGTAATTGCGAATACGAAGTTTCATTTGCGAATTATTGCGAAAACGATGTTTCATTTGCGAATACGATGTTTCATTGCGAATAATTGCGAATACGAAGTTTCATTTGCGAGTAATTGCGAATGCGAAGTTTCACCTGCAAGTAATTGCGAATACGAAGTTTCATTCGCGAGTAATTGCAAATACGAAGTTTCATTTGCGAGTAATTGCAAATACGAAGTTTCATTTGCGAGGAATTGCGAATACAAAGTATCATTTGCGAGTAATTGCGAATACGAAGTTTCATTTGCGAGTAATTGCGAATGCGAAGTTTCATTTGCAAGTAATTGCGAATATGAAGTTTCATTCGCGAGTAATTGCAAATACAGAGTTTCATTTGCGAGTAATTGTGAATACGAAGTTTCATTTGCGATTAATTGCGAATACAAAGTTTCATTTGCGAGTAATTGCGAATACGAAGTTTAATTTGCGAGTAATTGTGAATACGAAGTTTCATTTGCGAGTAATTGCGAATACGAAGTTTCATTTGCGAATAATTGCGAATACGATGTTTCATTTGCGAATACGATGTTTCATTTGCGAATAATTGCGAATACGAAGTTTCATTTGCGAGTAATTGCGAATACGAAGATTCATTTGCGAGTAATTGCGAATACGAAGTTTCATTTGCGAGTAGTTGTGAATACGAAGTTTCATTCGCGAATACGAAGTTTAATTTGCGAGTAATTGCGAATACGAAGTTTCATTTGCGAGTAATTGCGAATACGAAGTTTAATTTGCGAGTAGTTGTGAATACGAAGTTTCATTTGCGAATACGAAGTTTCATTTGCGAGTAATTGCGAATACGAAGTTTCATTTGCGAATAATTGCGAATACGATGTTTCATTTGCGAATACGATGTTTCATTTGCGAATAATTGCGAATACGAAGTTTCATTTGCGAGTAACTGCGAATACGAAGATTCATTTGCGAGTAATTGCGAATACGAAGTTTCATTTGCGAGTAGTTGTGAATACGAAGTTTCATTTGCGAATACGAAACATCGTAATTGCTAATACGATGTTTCATTTGCGAATACGATGTTTCATTGCGAATAATTGCGAATACGAAGTTTCATTTGCGAGTAATTGCGAATACGAAGTTTCATTTGCGAATAATTGCGAATACGAAGTTCATTTGCGAGTAATTGCGAATACGAAGTTTCATTCGCGAGTAATTGCGAATACGAAGTTTAATTTGCGAATACGAAGTTTAATTTGCGAGAAATTGCGAATACGAAGATTCATTTGCGAGTAATTGCTAATACGAAGTTTCATTTGCGAGTAGTTGTGAATACGAAGTTTCATTTGCGAATACGAAGTTTCATTGCGAGTAATTGCGAATACGAAGTTTCATTTGCGAATAATTGCGAATACGATGTTTCATTTGCGAATACGATGTTTCATTTGCGAATAATTGCGAATACGAAGTTTCATTTGCGAGTAACTGCGAATACGAAGATTCATTTGCGAGTAATTGCGAATACGAAGTTTCATTTGCGAGTAGTTGTGAATACGAAGTTTCATTTGCGAATACGAAGTTTAATTTGCGAGTAATTGCGAATACGAGTTTCATTTGCGAGTAATTGCGAATACGAAGTTTCATTTGCGAATAATTGCGAATACGATGTTTCATTTGCGAATACGATGTTTCATTTGCGAGTAATTGCGAATACGAAGTTTCATTTGCGAATTATTGCGAAAACGATGTTTCATTTGCGAATACGATGTTTCATTTGCGAGTAATTGCGAATACGAAGTTTCATTTGCGAGTAATTGCGAATACGAAGTTTAATTTGCGAGTAGTTGTGAATACGAAGTTTCATTTGCGAATACGAAGTTTCATTTGCGAGTAATTGCGAATACGAAGTTTCATTTGCGAATAATTGCGAATACGATGTTTCATTTGCGAATACGATGTTTCATTTGCGAATAATTGCGAACACGAAGTTTCATTTGCGAGTAACTGCGAATACGAAGATTCATTTGCGAGTAATTGCGAATACGAAGTTTCATTTGCGAGTAGTTGTGAATACGAAGTTTCATTTGCGAATACGAAACATCGTAATTGCTAATACGATGTTTCATTTGCGAATACGATGTTTCATTTGCGAATAATTGCGAATACGAAGTTTCATTTGCGAGTAATTGCGAATACGAAGTTTCATTTGCGAATAATTGCGAATACGAAGTTTCATTTGCGAGTAATTGCGAATACGAAGTTTCATTCGCGAGTAATTGCGAATACGAAGTTTAATTTGCGAATACGAAGTTTAATTTGCGAGAAATTGCGAATACGAAGATTCATTTGCGAGTAATTGCTAATACGAAGTTTCATTTGCGAGTAGTTGTGAATACGAAGTTTCATTTGCGAATACGAAGTTTCATTTGCGAGTAATTGCGAATACGAAGTTTCATTTGCGAGTAGTTGTGAATACGAAGTTTCATTTGCGAATACGAAGTTTCATTTGTGAGTAATTGCGAATACGAAGTTTCATTTGCGAATAATTGCGAATACGATGTTTCATTTGCGAATACGATGTTTCATTTGCGAATAATTGCGAATACGAAGTTTCATTTGCGAGTAACTGCGAATACGAAGATTCATTTGCGAGTAATTGCGAATACGAAGTTTCATTTGCGAGTAGTTGTGAATACGAAGTTTCATTTGCGAATACGAAGTTTAATTTGCGAGTAATTGCGAATACGAAGTTTCATTTGCGAGTAATTGCGAATACGAAGTTTCATTTGCGAATAATTGCGAATACGATGTTTCATTTGCGAATACGATGTTTCATTTGCGAGTAATTGCGAATACGAAGTTTCATTTGCGAATTATTGCGAAAACGATGTTTCATTTGCGAATACGATGTTTCATTTGCGAATAATTGCGAATACGAAGTTTCATTTGCGAGTAATTGCGAATGCGAAGTTTCACCTGCAAGTAATTGCGAATACGAAGTTTCATTCGCGAGTAATTGCAAATACGAAGTTTCATTTGCGAGTAATTGCAAATACGAAGTTTCATTTGCGAGGAATTGCGAATACAAAGTATCATTTGCGAGTAATTGCGAATACGAAGTTTCATTTGCGAGTAATTGCGAATGCGAAGTTTCATTTGCAAGTAATTGCGAATACGAAGTTTCATTCGCGAGTAATTGCAAATACAGAGTTTCATTTGCGAGTAATTGTGAATACGAAGTTTCATTTGCGATTAATTGCGAATACAAAGTTTCATTTGCGAGTAATTGCGAATACGAAGTTTAATTTGCGAGTAATTGTGAATACGAAGTTTCATTTGCGAGTAATTGCGAATACGAAGTTTCATTTGCGAATAATTGCGAATACGATGTTTCATTTGCGAATACGATGTTTCATTTGCGAATAATTGCGAATACGAAGTTTCATTTGCGAGTAATTGCGAATACGAAGATTCATTTGCGAGTAATTGCGAATACGAAGTTTCATTTGCGAGTAGTTGTGAATACGAAGTTTCATTCGCGAATACGAAGTTTAATTTGCGAGTAATTGCGAATACGAAGTTTCATTGCGAGTAATTGCGAATACGAAGTTTAATTTGCGAGTAGTTGTGAATACGAAGTTTCATTTGCGAATACGAAGTTTCATTTGCGAGTAATTGCGAATACGAAGTTTCATTTGCGAATAATTGCGAATACGATGTTTCATTTGCGAATACGATGTTTCATTTGCGAATAATTGCGAATACGAAGTTTCATTTGCGAGTAACTGCGAATACGAAGATTCATTTGCGAGTAATTGCGAATACGAAGTTTCATTTGCGAGTAGTTGTGAATACGAAGTTTCATTTGCGAATACGAAACATCGTAATTGCTAATACGATGTTTCATTTGCGAATACGATGTTTCATTTGCGAATAATTGCGAATACGAAGTTTCATTTGCGAGTAATTGCGAATACGAAGTTTCATTTGCGAGTAATTGCGAATACGAAGTTTCATTCGCGAGTAATTGCGAATACGAAGTTTAATTTGCGAATACGAAGTTTAATTTGCGAGAAATTGCGAATACGAAGATTCATTTGCGAGTAATTGCTAATACGAAGTTTCATTTGCGAGTAGTTGTGAATACGAAGTTTCATTTGCGAATACGAAGTTTCATTTGCGAGTAATTGCGAATACGAAGTTTCATTTGCGAGTAATTGCGAATACGAAGTTTAATTTGCGAGTAGTTGTGAATACGAAGTTTCATTTGCGAATACGAAGTTTCATTTGCGAGTAATTGCGAATACGAAGTTTCATTTGCGAATAATTGCGAATACGATGTTTCATTTGCGAATACGATGTTTCATTTGCGAATAATTGCGAACACGAAGTTTCATTTGCGAGTAACTGCGAATACGAAGATTCATTTGCGAGTAATTGCGAATACGAAGTTTCATTTGCGAGTAGTTGTGAATACGAAGTTTCATTTGCGAATACGAAACATCGTAATTGCTAATACGATGTTTCATTTGCGAATACGATGTTTCATTTGCGAATAATTGCGAATACGAAGTTTCATTTGCGAGTAATTGCGAATACGAAGTTTCATTTGCGAATAATTGCGAATACGAAGTTTCATTTGCGAGTAATTGCGAATACGAAGTTTCATTCGCGAGTAATTGCGAATACGAAGTTTAATTTGCGAATACGAAGTTTAATTTGCGAGAAATTGCGAATACGAAGATTCATTTGCGAGTAATTGCTAATACGAAGTTTCATTTGCGAGTAGTTGTGAATACGAAGTTTCATTTGCGAATACGAAGTTTCATTTGCGAGTAATTGCGAATACGAAGTTTCATTTGCGAGTAGTTGTGAATACGAAGTTTCATTTGCGAATACGAAGTTTCATTTGCGAGTAATTGCGAATACGAAGTTTCATTTGCGAATAATTGCGAATACGATGTTTCATTTGCGAATACGATGTTTCATTTGCGAATAATTGCGAATACGAAGTTTCATTTGCGAGTAACTGCGAATACGAAGATTCATTTGCGAGTAATTGCGAATACGAAGTTTCATTTGCGAGTAGTTGTGAATACGAAGTTTCATTTGCGAATACGAAGTTTAATTTGCGAGTAATTGCGAATACGAAGTTTCATTTGCGAGTAATTGCGAATACGAAGTTTCATTTGCGAATAATTGCGAATACGATGTTTCATTTGCGAATACGATGTTTCATTTGCGAGTAATTGCGAATACGAAGTTTCATTTGCGAATTATTGCGAAAACGATGTTTCATTTTGCGAATACGATGTTTCATTTGCGAATAATTGCGAATACGAAGTTTCATTTGCGAGTAATTGCGAATGCGAAGTTTCACCTGCAAGTAATTGCGAATACGAAGTTTCATTCGCGAGTAATTGCAAATACGAAGTTTCATTTGCGAGTAATTGCAAATACGAAGTTTCATTTGCGAGGAATTGCGAATACAAAGTATCATTTGCGAGTAATTGCGAATACGAAGTTTCATTTGCGAGTAATTGCGAATGCGAAGTTTCATTTGCAAGTAATTGCGAATACGAAGTTTCATTCGCGAGTAATTGCAAATACAGAGTTTCATTTGCGAGTAATTGTGAATACGAAGTTTCATTTGCGATTAATTGCGAATACAAAGTTTCATTTGCGAGTAATTGCGAATACGAAGTTTAATTTGCGAGTAATTGTGAATACGAAGTTTCATTTGCGAGTAATTGCGAATACGAAGTTTCATTTGCGAATAATTGCGAATACGATGTTTCATTTGCGAATACGATGTTTCATTTGCGAATAATTGCGAATACGAAGTTTCATTTGCGAGTAATTGCGAATACGAAGATTCATTTGCGAGTAATTGCGAATACGAAGTTTCATTTGCGAGTAGTTGTGAATACGAAGTTTCATTCGCGAATACGAAGTTTAATTTGCGAGTAATTGCGAATACGAAGTTTCATTTGCGAGTAATTGCGAATACGAAGTTTTTAATTTGCGAGTAGTTGTGAATACGAAGTTTCATTTGCGAATACAAAGTTTCATTTGCGAGTAATTGCGAATACGAAGTTTCATTTGCGAATAATTGCGAATACGATGTTTCATTTGCGAATACGATGTTTCATTTGCGAATAATTGCGAATACGAAGTTTCATTTGCGAGTAACTGCGAATACGAAGATTCATTTGCGAGTAATTGCGAATACGAAGTTTCATTTGCGAGTAGTTGTGAATACGAAGTTTCATTTGCGAATACGAAACATCGTAATTGCTAATACGATGTTTCATTTGCGAATACGATGTTTCATTTGCGAATAATTGCGAATACGAAGTTTCATTTGCGAGTAATTGCGAATACGAAGTTTCATTTGCGAGTAATTGCGAATACGAAGTTTCATTCGCGAGTAATTGCGAATACGAAGTTTAATTTGCGAATACGAAGTTTAATTTGCGAAAAATTGCGAATACGAAGATTCATTTGCGAGTAATTGCTAATACGAAGTTTCATTTGCGAGTAGTTGTGAATACGAAGTTTCATTTGCGAATACGAAGTTTCATTTGCGAGTAATTGCGAATACGAAGTTTCATTTGCGAGTAATTGCGAATACGAAGTTTAATTTGCGAGTAGTTGTGAATACGAAGTTTCATTTGCGAATACGAAGTTTCATTTGCGAGTAATTGCGAATACGAAGTTTCATTTGCGAATAATTGCGAATACGATGTTTCATTTGCGAATACGATGTTTCATTTGCGAATAATTGCGAACACGAAGTTTCATTTGCGAGTAACTGCGAATACGAAGATTCATTTGCGAGTAATTGCGAATACGAAGTTTCATTTGCGAGTAGTTGTGAATACGAAGTTTCATTTGCGAATACGAAACATCGTAATTGCTAATACGATGTTTCATTTGCGAATACGATGTTTCATTTGCGAATAATTGCGAATACGAAGTTTCATTTGCGAGTAATTGCGAATACGAAGTTTCATTTGCGAATAATTGCGAATACGAAGTTTCATTTGCGAGTAATTGCGAATACGAAGTTTCATTCGCGAGTAATTGCGAATACGAAGTTTAATTTGCGAATACGAAGTTTAATTTGCGAGAAATTGCGAATACGAAGATTCATTTGCGAGTAATTGCTAATACGAAGTTTCATTTGCGAGTAGTTGTGAATACGAAGTTTCATTTGCGAATACGAAGTTTCATTTGCGAGTAATTGCGAATACGAAGTTTCATTTGCGAGTAGTTGTGAATACGAAGTTTCATTTGCGAATACGAAGTTTCATTTGCGAGTAATTGCGAATACGAAGTTTCATTTGCGAATAATTGCGAATACGATGTTTCATTTGCGAATACGATGTTTCATTTGCGAATAATTGCGAATACGAAGTTTCATTTGCGAGTAACTGCGAATACGAAGATTCATTTGCGAGTAATTGCGAATACGAAGTTTCATTTGCGAGTAGTTGTGAATACGAAGTTTCATTTGCGAATACGAAGTTTAATTTGCGAGTAATTGCGAATACGAAGTTTCATTTGCGAGTAATTGCGAATACGAAGTTTCATTTGCGAATAATTGCGAATACGATGTTTCATTTGCGAATACGATGTTTCATTTGCGAGTAATTGCGAATACGAAGTTTCATTTGCGAATTATTGCGAAAACGATGTTTCATTTGCGAATACGATGTTTCATTTGCGAATAATTGCGAATACGAAGTTTCATTTGCGAGTAATTGCGAATGCGAAGTTTCACCTGCAAGTAATTGCGAATACGAAGTTTCATTCGCGAGTAATTGCAAATACGAAGTTTCATTTGCGAGTAATTGCAAATACGAAGTTTCATTTGCGAGGAATTGCGAATACAAAGTATCATTTGCGAGTAATTGCGAATACGAAGTTTCATTTGCGAGTAATTGCGAATGCGAAGTTTCATTTGCAAGTAATTGCGAATACGAAGTTTCATTCGCGAGTAATTGCAAATACAGAGTTTCATTTGCGAGTAATTGTGAATACGAAGTTTCATTTGCGATTAATTGCGAATACAAAGTTTCATTTGCGAGTAATTGCGAATACGAAGTTTAATTTGCGAGTAATTGTGAATACGAAGTTTCATTTGCGAGTAATTGCGAATACGAAGTTTCATTTGCGAATAATTGCGAATACGATGTTTCATTTGCGAATACGATGTTTCATTTGCGAATAATTGCGAATACGAAGTTTCATTTGCGAGTAATTGCGAATACGAAGATTCATTTGCGAGTAATTGCGAATACGAAGTTTCATTTGCGAGTAGTTGTGAATACGAAGTTTCATTCGCGAATACGAAGTTTAATTTGCGAGTAATTGCGAATACGAAGTTTCATTTGCGAGTAATTGCGAATACGAAGTTTAATTTGCGAGTAGTTGTGAATACGAAGTTTCATTTGCGAATACAAAGTTTCATTTGCGAGTAATTGCGAATACGAAGTTTCATTTGCGAATAATTGCGAATACGATGTTTCATTTGCGAATACGATGTTTCATTTGCGAATAATTGCGAATACGAAGTTTCATTTGCGAGTAACTGCGAATACGAAGATTCATTTGCGAGTAATTGCGAATACGAAGTTTCATTTGCGAGTAGTTGTGAATACGAAGTTTCATTTGCGAATACGAAACATCGTAATTGCTAATACGATGTTTCATTTGCGAATACGATGTTTCATTTGCGAATAATTGCGAATACGAAGTTTCATTTGCGAGTAATTGCGAATACGAAGTTTCATTTGCGAGTAATTGCGAATACGAAGTTTCATTCGCGAGTAATTGCGAATACGAAGTTTAATTTGCGAATACGAAGTTTAATTTGCGAGAAATTGCGAATACGAAGATTCATTTGCGAGTAATTGCTAATACGAAGTTTCATTTGCGAGTAGTTGTGAATACGAAGTTTCATTTGCGAATACGAAGTTTCATTTGCGAGTAATTGCGAATACGAAGTTTCATTTGCGAATAATTGCGAATACGATGTTTCATTTGCGAATACGATGTTTCATTTGCGAATAATTGCGAATACGAAGTTTCATTTGCGAGTAACTGCGAATACGAAGATTCATTTGCGAGTAATTGCGAATACGAAGTTTCATTTGCGAGTAGTTGTGAATACGAAGTTTCATTTGCGAATACGAAGTTTAATTTGCGAGTAATTGCGAATACGAAGTTTCATTTGCGAGTAATTGCGAATACGAAGTTTCATTTGCGAATAATTGCGAATACGATGTTTCATTTGCGAATACGATGTTTCATTTGCGAGTAATTGCGAATACGAAGTTTCATTTGCGAATTATTGCGAAAACGATGTTTCA
The DNA here is from genome assembly GCA_964036275.1 of Litoditis marina. Lineage (NCBI taxonomy): Eukaryota > Metazoa > Nematoda > Chromadorea > Rhabditida > Rhabditidae > Litoditis > Litoditis marina. The sequence continues at coordinate 40,801 of CAXIWQ010000440.1, read as the reverse complement.
TTTGCGAATACGATGTTTCATTTGCGAATAATTGCGAATACGAAGTTTCATTTGCGAGTAATTGCGAATACGAAGTTTCATTTGCGAGTAATTGCGAATGCGAAGTTTCACCTGCAAGTAATTGCGAATACGAAGTTTCATTCGCGAGTAATTGCAAATACGAAGTTTCATTTGCGAGTAATTGCAAATACGAAGTTTCATTTGCGAGGAATTGCGAATACAAAGTATCATTTGCGAGTAATTGCGAATACGAAGTTTCATTTGCGAGTAATTGCGAATGCGAAGTTTCATTTGCAAGTAATTGCGAATACGAAGTTTCATTCGCGAGTAATTGCAAATACAGAGTTTCATTTGCGAGTAATTGTGAATACGAAGTTTCATTTGCGATTAATTGCGAATACAAAGTTTCATTTGCGAGTAATTGCGAATACGAAGTTTAATTTGCGAGTAATTGTGAATACGAAGTTTCATTTGCGAGTAATTGCGAATACGAAGTTTCATTTGCGAATAATTGCGAATACGATGTTTCATTTGCGAATACGATGTTTCATTTGCGAATAATTGCGAATACGAAGTTTCATTTGCGAGTAATTGCGAATACGAAGATTCATTTGCGAGTAATTGCGAATACGAAGTTTCATTTGCGAGTAGTTGTGAATACGAAGTTTCATTCGCGAATACGAAGTTTAATTTGCGAGTAATTGCGAATACGAAGTTTCATTTGCGAGTAATTGCGAATACGAAGTTTAATTTGCGAGTAGTTGTGAATACGAAGTTTCATTTGCGAATACAAAGTTTCATTTGCGAGTAATTGCGAATACGAAGTTTCATTTGCGAATAATTGCGAATACGATGTTTCATTTGCGAATACGATGTTTCATTTGCGAATAATTGCGAATACGAAGTTTCATTTGCGAGTAACTGCGAATACGAAGATTCATTTGCGAGTAATTGCGAATACGAAGTTTCATTTGCGAGTAGTTGTGAATACGAAGTTTCATTTGCGAATACGAAACATCGTAATTGCTAATACGATGTTTCATTTGCGAATACGATGTTTCATTTGCGAATAATTGCGAATACGAAGTTTCATTTGCGAGTAATTGCGAATACGAAGTTTCATTTGCGAGTAATTGCGAATACGAAGTTTCATTCGCGAGTAATTGCGAATACGAAGTTTAATTTGCGAATACGAAGTTTAATTTGCGAGAAATTGCGAATACGAAGATTCATTTGCGAGTAATTGCTAATACGAAGTTTCATTTGCGAGTAGTTGTGAATACGAAGTTTCATTTGCGAATACGAAGTTTCATTTGCGAGTAATTGCGAATACGAAGTTTCATTTGCGAATAATTGCGAATACGATGTTTCATTTGCGAATACGATGTTTCATTTGCGAATAATTGCGAATACGAAGTTTCATTTGCGAGTAACTGCGAATACGAAGATTCATTTGCGAGTAATTGCGAATACGAAGTTTCATTTGCGAGTAGTTGTGAATACGAAGTTTCATTTGCGAATACGAAGTTTAATTTGCGAGTAATTGCGAATACGAAGTTTCATTTGCGAGTAATTGCGAATACGAAGTTTCATTTGCGAATAATTGCGAATACGATGTTTCATTTGCGAATACGATGTTTCATTTGCGAGTAATTGCGAATACGAAGTTTCATTTGCGAATTATTGCGAAAACGATGTTTCATTTGCGAATACGATGTTTCATTTGCGAATAATTGCGAATACGAAGTTTCATTTGCGAGTAATTGCGAATGCGAAGTTTCACCTGCAAGTAATTGCGAATACGAAGTTTCATTCGCGAGTAATTGCAAATACGAAGTTTCATTTGCGAGTAATTGCAAATACGAAGTTTCATTTGCGAGGAATTGCGAATACAAAGTATCATTTGCGAGTAATTGCGAATACGAAGTTTCACCTGCAAGTAATTGCGAATACGAAGTTTCATTCGCGAGTAATTGCAAATACGAAGTTTCATTTGCGAGTAATTGCAAATACGAAGTTTCATTTGCGAGGAATTGCGAATACAAAGTATCATTTGCGAGTAATTGCGAATACGAAGTTTCATTTGCGAGTAATTGCGAATGCGAAGTTTCATTTGCAAGTAATTGCGAATACGAAGTTTCATTCGCGAGTAATTGCAAATACAGAGTTTCATTTGCGAGTAATTGTGAATACGAAGTTTCATTTGCGATTAATTGCGAATACAAAGTTTCATTTGCGAGTAATTGCGAATACGAAGTTTAATTTGCGAGTAATTGTGAATACGAAGTTTCATTTGCGAGTAATTGCGAATACGAAGTTTCATTTGCGAATAATTGCGAATACGATGTTTCATTTGCGAATACGATGTTTCATTTGCGAATAATTGCGAATACGAAGTTTCATTTGCGAGTAATTGCGAATACGAAGATTCATTTGCGAGTAATTGCGAATACGAAGTTTCATTTGCGAGTAGTTGTGAATACGAAGTTTCATTCGCGAATACGAAACATCGTAATTGCTAATACGATGTTTCATTTGCGAATACGATGTTTCATTTGCGAATAATTGCGAATACGAAGTTTCATTTGCGAGTAATTGCGAATACGAAGTTTCATTTGCGAATAATTGCGAATACGAAGTTTCATTTGCGAGTAATTGCGAATACGAAGTTTCATTCGCGAGTAATTGCGAATACGAAGTTTAATTTGCGAATACGAAGTTTAATTTGCGAGAAATTGCGAATACGAAGATTCATTTGCGAGTAATTGCTAATACGAAGTTTCATTTGCGAGTAGTTGTGAATACGAAGTTTCATTTGCGAATACGAAGTTTCATTTGCGAGTAATTGCGAATACGAAGTTTCATTTGCGAATAATTGCGAATACGATGTTTCATTTGCGAATACGATGTTTCATTTGCGAATAATTGCGAATACGAAGTTTAATTTGCGAATACGAAGTTTAATTTGCGAGAAATTGCGAATACGAAGATTCATTTGCGAGTAATTGCTAATACGAAGTTTCATTTGCGAGTAATTGCGAATACGAAGTTTCATTTGCGAATAATTGCGAATACGATGTTTCATTTGCGAATACGATGTTTCATTTGCGAGTAATTGCGAATACGAAGTTTAATTTGCGAATACGAAGTTTAATTTGCGAGAAATTGCGAATACGAAGATTCATTTGCGAGTAATTGCTAATACGAAGTTTCATTTGCGAGTAGTTGTGAATACGAAGTTTCATTTGCGAATACGAAGTTTCATTTGCGAGTAATTGCGAATACGAAGTTTCATTTGCGAATAATTGCGAATACGATGTTTCATTTGCGAATACGATGTTTCATTTGCGAATAATTGCGAATACGAAGTTTCATTTGCGAGTAACTGCGAATACGAAGATTCATTTGCGAGTAATTGCGAATACGAAGTTTCATTTGCGAGTAGTTGTGAATACGAAGTTTCATTTGCGAATACGAAGTTTAATTTGCGAGTAATTGCGAATACGAAGTTTCATTTGCGAGTAATTGCGAATACGAAGTTTCATTTGCGAATAATTGCGAATACGATGTTTCATTTGCGAATACGATGTTTCATTTGCGAGTAATTGCGAATACGAAGTTTCATTTGCGAATTATTGCGAAAACGATGTTTCATTTGCGAATACGATGTTTCATTTGCGAATAATTGCGAATACGAAGTTTCATTTGCGAGTAATTGCGAATGCGAAGTTTCACCTGCAAGTAATTGCGAATACGAAGTTTCATTCGCGAGTAATTGCAAATACGAAGTTTCATTTGCGAGTAATTGCAAATACGAAGTTTCATTTGCGAGGAATTGCGAATACAAAGTATCATTTGCGAGTAATTGCGAATACGAAGTTTCACCTGCAAGTAATTGCGAATACGAAGTTTCATTCGCGAGTAATTGCAAATACGAAGTTTCATTTGCGAGTAATTGCAAATACGAAGTTTCATTTGCGAGGAATTGCGAATACAAAGTATCATTTGCGAGTAATTGCGAATACGAAGTTTCATTTGCGAGTAATTGCGAATGCGAAGTTTCATTTGCAAGTAATTGCGAATACGAAGTTTCATTCGCGAGTAATTGCAAATACAGAGTTTCATTTGCGAGTAATTGTGAATACGAAGTTTCATTTGCGATTAATTGCGAATACAAAGTTTCATTTGCGAGTAATTGCGAATACGAAGTTTAATTTGCGAGTGTGAATACGAAGTTTCATTTGCGAGTAATTGCGAATACGAAGTTTCATTTGCGAATAATTGCGAATACGATGTTTCATTTGCGAATACGATGTTTCATTTGCGAATAATTGCGAATACGAAGTTTCATTTGCGAGTAATTGCGAATACGAAGATTCATTTGCGAGTAATTGCGAATACGAAGTTTCATTTGCGAGTAGTTGTGAATACGAAGTTTCATTCGCGAATACGAAGTTTAATTTGCGAGTAATTGCGAATACGAAGTTTCATTTGCGAGTAATTGCGAATACGAAGTTTAATTTGCGAGTAGTTGTGAATACGAAGTTTCATTTGCGAATACGAAGTTTCATTTGCGAGTAATTGCAAATACGAAGTTTCATTTGCGAGTAATTGCAAATACGAAGTTTCATTTGCGAGGAATTGCGAATACAAAGTATCATTTGCGAGTAATTGCGAATACGAAGTTTCATTTGCGAGTAATTGCGAATGCGAAGTTTCATTTGCAAGTAATTGCGAATACGAGTTTCATTCGCGAGTAATTGCAAATACAGAGTTTCATTTGCGAGTAATTGTGAATACGAAGTTTCATTTGCGATTAATTGCGAATACAAAGTTTCATTTGCGAGTAATTGCGAATACGAAGTTTAATTTGCGAGTAATTGTGAATACGAAGTTTCATTTGCGAGTAATTGCGAATACGAAGTTTCATTTGCGAATAATTGCGAATACGATGTTTCATTTGCGAATACGATGTTTCATTTGCGAATAATTGCGAATACGAAGTTTCATTTGCGAGTAATTGCGAATACGAAGATTCATTTGCGAGTAATTGCGAATACGAAGTTTCATTTGCGAGTAGTTGTGAATACGAAGTTTCATTCGCGAATACGAAACATCGTAATTGCTAATACGATGTTTCATTTGCGAATACGATGTTTCATTTGCGAATAATTGCGAATACGAAGTTTCATTTGCGAGTAATTGCGAATACGAAGTTTCATTTGCGAATAATTGCGAATACGAAGTTTCATTTGCGAGTAATTGCGAATACGAAGTTTCATTCGCGAGTAATTGCGAATACGAAGTTTAATTTGCGAATACGAAGTTTAATTTGCGAGAAATTGCGAATACGAAGATTCATTTGCGAGTAATTGCTAATACGAAGTTTCATTTGCGAGTAGTTGTGAATACGAAGTTTCATTTGCGAATACGAAGTTTCATTTGCGAGTAATTGCGAATACGAAGTTTCATTTGCGAATAATTGCGAATACGATGTTTCATTTGCGAATACGATGTTTCATTTGCGAATAATTGCGAATACGAAGTTTCATTTGCGAGTAACTGCGAATACGAAGATTCATTTGCGAGTAATTGCGAATACGAAGTTTCATTTGCGAGTAGTTGTGAATACGAAGTTTCATTTGCGAATACGAAGTTTAATTTGCGAGTAATTGCGAATACGAAGTTTCATTTGCGAGTAATTGCGAATACGAAGTTTCATTTGCGAATAATTGCGAATACGATGTTTCATTTGCGAATACGATGTTTCATTTGCGAGTAATTGCGAATACGAAGTTTCATTTGCGAATTATTGCGAAAACGATGTTTCATTTGCGAATACGATGTTTCATTTGCGAATAATTGCGAATACGAAGTTTCATTTGCGAGTAATTGCGAATGCGAAGTTTCACCTGCAAGTAATTGCGAATACGAAGTTTCATTCGCGAGTAATTGCAAATACGAAGTTTCATTTGCGAGTAATTGCAAATACGAAGTTTCATTTGCGAGGAATTGCGAATACAAAGTATCATTTGCGAGTAATTGCGAATACGAAGTTTCACCTGCAAGTAATTGCGAATACGAAGTTTCATTCGCGAGTAATTGCAAATACGAAGTTTCATTTGCGAGTAATTGCAAATACGAAGTTTCATTTGCGAGGAATGAAACTAATTTGAGAGTCACTTGACCGGCCGCCGGTGGATTAATATAAAACGAATTTGAGAGTCATTTGACCGGCCGCCGGTGAATCGAGATCCAAAAGTCATTTGACCGGCCGCCGGTGGATTGAGATAAAACTAATTTGAGAGTCATTTGACCGGCCGCCGGTGAATCGAGATCCCGAAATCATTTGACCGGCCGCCGGTGAAGTGAGATAAAACTAGTTCGAATTGAGATACAACTAGTTCGAGAGCCATTTGACCGGCCGCCGGTGGATTGAGATAAAACTAATTTGAGAGTCATTTGACCGGCCGCCGGTGAATCGAGATCCCAAAGTCATTTGACCGGCCGCCGGTGAAGTGAGATAAAACTAGTTCGAATTGAGATACAACTAGTTCGAGAGTCATCTGACCGGGCGCCGGTGAATCGAGATCCCAGAGTCATTTGACCGGCCGCCGGTGAATCGAGATCCAAAAGTCATTTGACCGGCCGCCGGTGGATTAATATAAAACGAATTTGAGAGTCATTTGACCGGCCGCCGGTGAATCGAAATCCAAAAGTCATTTGACCGGCCGCCGGTGGATTGAGATAAAACTAGTTCGAGAGTCATTTGACCGGCCGCCGGTGGATTAATATAAAACGAATTTGAGAGTCATTTGACCGGCCGCCGGTGAATCGAGATCCCAGAGCCATTTGACCGGCCGCCGGTGAAGTGAACTAAAACTAGTTCGAATTGAGATTCAACTAGTTTGAGAGTCATTTGACCGGCCGCCGGTGGATTGAGATAAAACTAATTTGAGAGTCATTTGACCGGCCGCCGGTAAAGCGAGATCCCAAAGTCATTTGACCGGCCGCCGGTGAAAAGAAATAAAACTAGTTCGAATTGAGATACAACTAGTTCGAGAGTCATTTGACCGCCCGCCGGTAAATCGAGCTCCCAGAGGCATTTGACCGGCCGCCGGTGAAGTGAGATAAAACTAGTTCGAATTGAGATACAACTAGTTCGAGAGTCATCTGACCGGCCGCCGGTGAATCGAGATCCCAGAGTCAGTTGACCGGCCGCCGGTGAATCGAGATCCAAAAGTCATTTGACCGGCCGCCGGTGGATTAATATAAAACGAATTTGAGAGTCATTTGACCGGCCGCCGGTGAATCGAGATCCAAAAGTCATTTGACCGGCCGCCGGTGGATTGAGATAAAACTAGTTCGAGAGTCATTTGACCGGCCGCCGGTGGATTAATATAAAACGAATTTGAGAGTCATTTGACCGGCCGCCGGTGAATCGAGATCCCAGAGCCATTTGACCGGCCGCCGGTGAAGTGAAATAAAACTAGTTCGAATTGAGATTCAACTAGTTTGAGAGTCATTTGACCGGCCGCCGGTGAATCGAGATCCCAAAGTCATTTGACCGGCCGCCGGTGAATCGAGATCCCAAAGTCATTTGACCGGCCGCCGGTGAAGTGAAATAAAACTAGTTCGAATTGAGATACAACTAGTTCGAGAGTCATTTGACCGGCCGCCGGTGAATCGAGATTCCAGAGGCGTTTCACCGGCCGCCGGTGGATTGAGAAAAAAACGAATTTGAGAGTCATTTGACCGGCCACCGGTAAATCGAGATCCCAGAGTCATTTGACCGGCCGCCGGTGAAGTGAAATAAAACTAGTTCGAATTGAGATTCAACTAGTTCGAGAGCCATTTGACCGGCCGCCGGTGGATTGAGATAAAACTAATTTGAGAGTCATTTGACCGGCCGCCGGTGAATCGAGATTCCAGAGGCGTTTCACCGGCCGCCGGTGGATTGAGAAAAAAAACGAATTTGAGAGTCATTTGACCGGCCACCGGTAAATCGAGATCCCAGAGTCATTTGACCGGCCGCCGGTGAAGTGAAATAAAACTAGTTCGAATTGAGATTCAACTAGTTCGAGAGCCATTTGACCGGCCGCCGGTGGATTGAGATAAAACTAATTTGAGAGTCATTTGACCGGCCGCCGGTGAATCGAGATCCAAAAGTCATTTGACCGGCCGCCGGTGGATTGAGATAAAACTAATTTGAGAGTCATTTGACCGGCCACCGGTAAATCGAGATCCCAGAGTCATTTGACCGGCCGCCGGTGAAGTGAAATAAAACTAGTTCGAATTGAGATTCAACTAGTTCGAGAGCCATTTGACCGGCCGCCGGTGGATTGAGATAAAACTAATTTGAGAGTCATTTGACCGGCCGCCGGTGGATTAATATAAAACGAATTTGAGAGTCATTTGACCGGCCGCCGGTAAATCGAGATCCCAGAGGCATTTGATCGGCCGCCGGTGGATTGAGATAAAAACGAATTTGAGAGTCATTTGACCGGCCGCCGGTAAATCGAGATTCCAGAGGCATTTGACCGGCCGCCGGTGGATTGAGATAAAACGAATTTGAGAGTCATTTGACCGGCCGCCGGTGAATCGAGATCCCAAAGTCATTTGACCGGCCGCCGGTGAAAAGAAATAAAACTAGTTCGAATTGAGATACAACTAGTTCGAGAGTCATTTGACCGCCCGCCGGTAAATCGAGCTCCCAGAGGCATTTGACCGGCCGCCGGTGGATTGAGATAAAACTAATTTGAGAGTAACTTGACCGGCCGCCGGTGAATCGAGATCCCAAAGTCATTTGACCGGCCGCCGGTGAAGTGAGATAAAACTAGTTCGAATTGAGATACAACTAGTTCGAGAGTCATCTGACCGGCCGCCGGTGAATCGAGATCCCAGAGTCATTTGACCGGCCGCCGGTGAATCGAGATCCAAAAGTCATTTGACCGGCCGCCGGTGGATTAATATAAAACGAATTTGAGAGTCATTTGACCGGCCGCCGGTGAATCGAGATCCAAAAGTCATTTGACCGGCCGCCGGTGGATTGAGATAAAACTAATTTGAGAGTCATTTGACCGGCCGCCGGTGAATCGAGATCCCGAAATCATTTGACCGGCCGCCGGTGAAGTGAGATAAAACTAGTTCGAATTGAGATACAACTAGTTCGAGAGCCATTTGACCGGCCGCCGGTGGATTGAGATAAAACTAATTTGAGAGTCATTTGACCGGCCGCCGGTGAATCGAGATCCCAAAGTCATTTGACCGGCCGCCGGTGAAGTGAGATAAAACTAGTTCGAATTGAGATACAACTAGTTCGAGAGTCATCTGACCGGGCGCCGGTGAATCGAGATCCCAGAGTCATTTGACCGGCCGCCGGTGAATCGAGATCCAAAAGTCATTTGACCGGCCGCCGGTGGATTAATATAAAACGAATTTGAGAGTCATTTGACCGGCCGCCGGTGAATCGAAATCCAAAAGTCATTTGACCGGCCGCCGGTGGATTGAGATAAAACTAGTTCGAGAGTCATTTGACCGGCCGCCGGTGGATTAATATAAAACGAATTTGAGAGTCATTTGACCGGCCGCCGGTGAATCGAGATCCCAGAGCCATTTGACCGGCCGCCGGTGAAGTGAACTAAAACTAGTTCGAATTGAGATTCAACTAGTTTGAGAGTCATTTGACCGGCCGCCGGTGGATTGAGATAAAACTAATTTGAGAGTCATTTGACCGGCCGCCGGTAAAGCGAGATCCCAAAGTCATTTGACCGGCCGCCGGTGAAAAGAAATAAAACTAGTTCGAATTGAGATACAACTAGTTCGAGAGTCATTTGACCGCCCGCCGGTAAATCGAGCTCCCAGAGGCATTTGACCGGCCGCCGGTGAAGTGAGATAAAACTAGTTCGAATTGAGATACAACTAGTTCGAGAGTCATCTGACCGGCCGCCGGTGAATCGAGATCCCAGAGTCATTTGACCGGCCGCCGGTGAATCGAGATCCAAAAGTCATTTGACCGGCCGCCGGTGGATTAATATAAAACGAATTTGAGAGTCATTTGACCGGCCGCCGGTGAATCGAGATCCAAAAGTCATTTGACCGGCCGCCGGTGGATTGAGATAAAACTAGTTCGAGAGTCATTTGACCGGCCGCCGGTGGATTAATATAAAACGAATTTGAGAGTCATTTGACCGGCCGCCGGTGAATCGAGATCCCAGAGCCATTTGACCGGCCGCCGGTGAAGTGAAATAAAACTAGTTCGAATTGAGATTCAACTAGTTTGAGAGTCATTTGACCGGCCGCCGGTGAATCGAGATCCCAAAGTCATTTGACCGGCCGCCGGTGAATCGAGATCCCAAAGTCATTTGACCGGCCGCCGGTGAAGTGAAATAAAACTAGTTCGAATTGAGATACAACTAGTTCGAGAGTCATTTGACCGGCCGCCGGTGAATCGAGATTCCAGAGGCGTTTCACCGGCCGCCGGTGGATTGAGAAAAAAACGAATTTGAGAGTCATTTGACCGGCCACCGGTAAATCGAGATCCCAGAGTCATTTGACCGGCCGCCGGTGAAGTGAAATAAAACTAGTTCGAATTGAGATTCAACTAGTTCGAGAGCCATTTGACCGGCCGCCGGTGGATTGAGATAAAACTAATTTGAGAGTCATTTGACCGGCCGCCGGTGAATCGAGATTCCAGAGGCGTTTCACCGGCCGCCGGTGGATTGAGAAAAAAAACGAATTTGAGAGTCATTTGACCGGCCACCGGTAAATCGAGATCCCAGAGTCATTTGACCGGCCGCCGGTGAAGTGAAATAAAACTAGTTCGAATTGAGATTCAACTAGTTCGAGAGCCATTTGACCGGCCGCCGGTGGATTGAGATAAAACTAATTTGAGAGTCATTTGACCGGCCGCCGGTGAATCGAGATCCAAAAGTCATTTGACCGGCCGCCGGTGGATTGAGATAAAACTAATTTGAGAGTCATTTGACCGGCCACCGGTAAATCGAGATCCCAGAGTCATTTGACCGGCCGCCGGTGAAGTGAAATAAAACTAGTTCGAATTGAGATTCAACTAGTTCGAGAGCCATTTGACCGGCCGCCGGTGGATTGAGATAAAACTAATTTGAGAGTCATTTGACCGGCCGCCGGTGGATTAATATAAAACGAATTTGAGAGTCATTTGACCGGCCGCCGGTAAATCGAGATCCCAGAGGCATTTGATCGGCCGCCGGTGGATTGAGATAAAAACGAATTTGAGAGTCATTTGACCGGCCGCCGGTAAATCGAGATTCCAGAGGCATTTGACCGGCCGCCGGTGGATTGAGATAAAACGAATTTGAGAGTCATTTGACCGGCCGCCGGTGAATCGAGATCCCAGAGTCATTTGACCGGCCGCCGGTGGATTGAGATAAAACTAATTTGAGAGTCATTTGACCGGCCGCCGGTAAAGCGAGATCCCAAAGTCATTTGACCGGCCGCCGGTGAAAAGAAATAAAACTAGTTCGAATTGAGATACAACTAGTTCGAGAGTCATTTGACCGCCCGCCGGTAAATCGAGCTCCCAGAGGCATTTGACCGGCCGCCGGTGGATTGAGATAAAACTAATTTGAGAGTAACTTGACCGGCCGCCGGTGAATCGAGATCCCAAAGTCATTTGACCGGCCGCCGGTGAAGTGAGATAAAACTAGTTCGAATTGAGATACAACTAGTTCGAGAGTCATCTGACCGGCCGCCGGTGAATCGAGATCCCAGAGTCATTTGACCGGCCGCCGGTGAATCGAGATCCAAAAGTCATTTGACCGGCCGCCGGTGGATTAATATAAAACGAATTTGAGAGTCATTTGACCGGCCGCCGGTGAATCGAGATCCAAAAGTCATTTGACCGGCCGCCGGTGGATTGAGATAAAACTAGTTCGAGAGTCATTTGACCGGCCGCCGGTGGATTAATATAAAACGAATTTGAGAGTCATTTGACCGGCCGCCGGTGAATCGAGATCCCAGAGCCATTTGACCGGCCGCCGGTGAAGTGAACTAAAACTAGTTCGAATTGAGATTCAACTAGTTTGAGAGTCATTTGACCGGCCGCCGGTGGATTGAGATAAAACTAATTTGAGAGTCATTTGACCGGCCGCCGGTAAAGCGAGATCCCAAAGTCATTTGACCGGCCGCCGGTGAAAAGAAATAAAACTAGTTCGAATTGAGATACAACTAGTTCGAGAGTCATTTGACCGCCCGCCGGTAAATCGAGCTCCCAGAGGCATTTGACCGGCCGCCGGTGGATTGAGATAAAACGAATTTGAGAGTAATTTGAATCCACCGGCGGCCGGTGAAACGCCTCTGGAATCTCGATTCACCGGCGGCCGGTCAAATGACTCTCAAATTAGTTTTATCTCAATCCACCGGCGGCCGGTCGAATGGCTCTCGAACTAGTTGAATCTCAATTCGAACTAGTTTTATTTCACTTCACCGGCGGCCGGTCAAATGACTCTGGGATCTCGATTTACCGGTGGCCGGTCAAATGACTCTCAAATTCGTTTTTTTCTCAATCCACCGGCGGCCGGTGAAACGCCTCTGGAATCTCGATTCACCGGCGGCCGGTCAAATGACTCTCGAACTAGTTGTATCTCAATTCGAACTAGTTTTATTTCACTTCACCGGCGGCCGGTCAAATGACTTTGGGATCTCGATTCACCGGCGGCCGGTCAAATGACTTTGGGATCTCGATTCACCGGCGGCCGGTCAAATGACTCTCAAACTAGTTGAATCTCAATTCGAACTAGTTTTATTTCACTTCACCGGCGGCCGGTCAAATGGCTCTGGGATCTCGATTCACCGGCGGCCGATCAAATGACTCTCAAATTCGTTTTATATTAATCCACCGGCGGCCGGTCAAATGACTCTCAAATTAGTTTTATCTCAATCCACCGGCGGCCGGTCAAATGACTCTGGGATCTCGATTCACCGGCGGCCGGTCAAATGACTCTCAAATTCGTTTTATCTCAATCCACCGGCGGCCGGTCAAATGCCTCTGGAATCTCGATTTACCGGCGGCCGGTCAAATGACTCTCAAATTCGTTTTTATCTCAATCCACCGGCGGCCGATCAAATGCCTCTGGGATCTCGATTTACCGGCGGCCGGTCAAATGACTCTCAAATTCGTTTTATATTAATCCACCGGCGGCCGGTCAAATGACTCTCAAATTAGTTTTATCTCAATCCACCGGCGGCCGGTCAAATGGCTCTCGAACTAGTTGTATCTCAATTCGAACTAGTTTTATCTCACTTCACCGGCGGCCGGTCAAATGATTTCGGGATCTCGATTCACCGGCGGCCGGTCAAATGACTCTCAAATTAGTTTTATCTCAATCCACCGGCGGCCGGTCAAATGACTTTTGGATCTCGATTCACCGGCGGCCGGTCAAATGACTCTCAAATTTGTAAAACTGGAAAGATTTACAGCTTGGTTCGATTCCCAGCAGTTATGTTATTGTTTAATATATTCAGTTTTTTGCAAGGATTTCAAAACTGTTAGATTTGTCGAGCTACGATCAAGCACCGTAAAGGTAGAGACTTGAATTTCACTGAGATTCGGACATCAGTTCGATTCTATTTGTAGCAGAAATAGTAATAATTCCTGAACTAAGTTTTTTCTGAAAATGTTAACCTTGTCAAGCTCCGATCAAGTTCGGCAGAGTCATAAACTCAAGCTGCACCAAGATATAGAGTAGAGACTTGCAAACCACATCAGCAGCAGACCTCATTTAGAGAGAAATTTGACACATATGTGTGAGATTTCACGGGAAATCAAGTTGGTGCTTGCAAAACCTCGATATTGTTTAGCTCGGTTTGATTTTGAAACAGTGTTTTCTAGACTCAGTGTTTTGCAAGGATCTCAAAAATATCAGATTTGTCGAGCTACGATCAAGTACCGAGAAGTTGTGGAGGTGGACTCAAGTAGCACCGAAGGCATCAGTTTTGGCTGAGCAGGTGCTTGTAAAACTGGAAAGATTTACAGCTTGGTTCGATTCCCAGCAGTTATGTTATTGTTTAATATATTCAGTTTTTTTGCAAGGATTGCAAAACTGTTAGATTTGTCGAGCTACGATCAAGCACCGTAAAGGTAGAGACTTGAATTTCACTGAGATTCGGACATCAGTTCGATTCAATTTGTAGCAGAAATAGTAATAATTCCTGAACTAAGTTTTTTTCTGAAAATGTTAACCTTGTCAAGCTCCGATCAAGTTCGGCAGAGTCATAAACTCAAGCTGCACCAAGATATAGAGTAGAGACTTGCAAACCACATCAGCAGCAGACCTCATTTAGAGAGAAATTTGACACATATGTGTGAGATTTCACGGGAAATCAAGTTGGTGCTTGCAAAACCTCGATATTGTTTAGCTCGGTTTGATTTTGAAACAGTGTTGTCTAGACTCAGTTTTTTGCAAGGATCTCAAAAATGTCAGATTTGTCGAGCTACGATCAAGTACCGAGAAGTTGTGGAGGTGGACTCAAGTAGCACTGAAGGCATCAGTTTTGGTTGAGCAGGTGCTTGTAAAACTGGAAAGATTTACAGCTTGGTTCGATTCCCAGCAGTTATGTTATTGTTTAATATATTCAGTTTTTTGCAAGGATTTCAAAACTGTTAGATTTGTCGAGCTACGATCAAGCACCGTAAAGGTAGAGACTTGAATTTCACTGAGATTCGGACATCAGTTCGATTCTATTTGTAGCAGAAATAGTAATAATTCCTGAACTAAGTTTTTTCTGAAAATGTTAACCTTGTCAAGCTCCGATCAAGTTCGGCAGAGTCATAAACTCAAGCTGCACCAATATATAGAGTAGAGACTTGCAAACCACATCAGCAGCAGACCTCATTTAGAGAGAAATTTGACACATATGTGTGAGATTTCACGGGAAATCAAGTTGGTGCTTGCAAAACCTCGATATTGTTTAGCTCGGTTTGATTTTGAAACAGTGTTTTCTAGACTCAGTTTTTTGCAAGGATCTCAAAAATGTCAGATTTGTCGAGCTACGATCAAGTACCGAGAAGTTGTGGAGGTGGACTCAAGTAGCACTGAAGGCATCAGTTTTGGTTGAGCAGGTGCTTGTAAAACTGGAAAGATTTACAGCTTGGTTCGATTCCCAGCAGTTATGTTATTGTTTAATATATTCAGTTTTTTGCAAGGATTTCAAAACTGTTAGATTTGTCGAGCTACGATCAAGCACCGTAAAGGTAGAGACTTGAATTTCACTGAGATTCGGACATCAGTTCGATTCTATTTGTAGCAGAAATAGTAATAATTCCTAAACTAAGTTTTTCTGAAAATTTTAACTTTGCCAAGCTCCGATCAAGTTCGGCAGTGTCAGAAAATCAAGCTGCACCAAGATATAGAGTAGAGACTTGCAAACCACATCAGCAGCAGACCTCATTTAGAGAGAAATTTGACACATATGTGTGAGATTTCACGGGAAATCAAGTTGGTGCTTGCAAAACCTCGATATTGTTTAGCTCGGTTTGATTTTGAAACAGTGTTGTCTAGACTCAGTTTTTTGCAAGGATCTCAAAAATGTCAGATTTGTCGAGCTACGATCAAGTACCGAGAAGTTGTGGAGGTGGACTCAAGTAGCACTGAAGGCATCAGTTTTGGTTGAGCAGGTGCTTGTAAAACTGGAAAGATTTACAGCTTGGTTCGATTCCCAGCAGTTATGTTATTGTTTAATATATTCAGTTTTTTGCAAGGATTTCAAAACTGTTAGATTTGTCGAGCTACGATCAAGCACCGTAAAGGTAGAGACTTGAATTTCACTGAGATTCGGACATCAGTTCGATTCTATTTGTAGCAGAAATAGTAATAATTCCTGAACTAAGTTTTTTCTGAAAATGTTAACCTTGTCAAGCTCCGATCAAGTTCGGCAGAGTCATAAACTCAAGCTGCACCAAGATATAGAGTAGAGACTTGCAAACCACATCAGCAGCAGACCTCATTTAGAGAGAAATTTGACACATATGTGTGAGATTTCACGGGAAATCAAGTTGGTGCTTGCAAAACCTCGATATTGTTTAGCTCGGTTTGATTTTGAAACAGTGTTTTCTAGACTCAGTTTTTTGCAAGGATCTCAAAAATGTCAGATTTGTCGAGCTACGATCAAGTACCGAGAAGTTGTGGAGGTGGACTCAAGTAGCACTGAAGGCATCAGTTTTGGTTGAGCAGGTGCTTATAAAACTGGAAAGATTTACAGCTTGGTTCGATTCCCAGCAGTTATGTTATTGTTTAATATATTCAGTTTTTTGCAAGGATTTCAAAACTGTTAGATTTGTCGAGCTACGATCAAGCACCGTAAAGGTGGAGACTTGAATTTCACTGAGATTCGGACATCAGTTCGATTCTATTTGTAGCAGAAATAGTAATAATTCCTGAACTAAGTTTTTTCTGAAAATGTTAACCTTGTCAAGCTCCGATCAAGTTCGGCAGAGTCATAAACTCAAGCTGCACCAAGATATAGAGTAGAGACTTGCAAACCACATCAGCAGCAGACCTCATTTAGAGAGAAATTTGACACATATGTGTGAGATTTCACGGGAAATCAAGTTGGTGCTTGCAAAACCTCGATATTGTTTAGCTCGGTTTGATTTTGAAACAGTGTTTTCTAGACTCAGTTTTTTGCAAGGATCTCAAAAATGTCAGATTTGTCGAGCTACGATCAAGTACCGAGAAGTTGTGGAGGTGGACTCAAGTAGCACCGAAGGCATCAGTTTTGGCTGAGCAGGTGCTTGTAAAACTGGAAAGATTTACAGCTTGGTTCGATTCCCAGCAGTTATGTTATTGTTTAATATATTCAGTTTTTTGCAAGGATTTCAAAACTGTTAGATTTGTCGAGCTACGATCAAGCACCGTAAAGGTAGAGACTTGAATTTCACTGAGATTCGGACATCAGTTCGATTCTATTTGTAGCAGAAATAGTGATAATTCCTGAACTAAGTTTTTTTCTGAAAATGTTAACCTTGTCAAGCTCCGATCAAGTTCGGCAGAGTCATAAACTCAAGCTGCACCAAGATATAGAGTAGAGACTTGCAAACCACATCAGCAGCAGACCTCATTTAGAGAGAAATTTGACACATATGTGTGAGATTTCACGGGAAATCAAGTTGGTGCTTGCAAAACCTCGATATTGTTTAGCTCGGTTTGATTTTGAAACAGTGTTTTCTAGACTCAGTTTTTTGCAAGGATCTCAAAAATGTCAGATTTGTCGAGCTACGATCAAGTACCGAGAAGTTGTGGAGGTGGACTCAAGTAGCACCGAAGGCATCAGTTTTGGCTGAGCAGGTGCTTGTAAAACTGGAAAGATTTACAGCTTGGTTCGATTCCCAGCAGTTATGTTATTGTTTAATATATTCAGTTTTTTGCAAGGATTTCAAAACTGTTAGATTTGTCGAGCTACGATCAAGCACCGTAAAGGTAGAGACTTGAATTTCACTGAGATTCGGACATCAGTTCGATTCTATTTGTAGCAGAAATAGTAATAATTCCTGAACTAAGTTTTTTCTGAAAATGTTAACCTTGTCAAGCTCCGATCAAGTTCGGCAGAGTCATAAACTCAAGCTGCACCAAGATATAGAGTAGAGACTTGCAAACCACATCAGCAGCAGACCTCATTTAGAGAGAAATTTGACACATATGTGTGAGATTTCACGGGAAATCAAGTTGGTGCTTGCAAAACCTCGATATTGTTTAGCTCGGTTTGATTTTGAAACAGTGTTTTCTAGACTCAGTTTTTTGCAAGGATCTCAAAAATGTCAGATTTGTCGAGCTACGATCAAGTACCGAGAAGTTGTGGAGGTGGACTCAAGTAGCACTGAAGGCATCAGTTTTGGTTGAGCAGGTGCTTATAAAACTGGAAAGATTTACAGCTTGGTTCGATTCCCAGCAGTTATGTTATTGTTTAATATATTCAGTTTTTTGCAAGGATTTCAAAACTGTTAGATTTGTCGAGCTACGATCAAGCACCGTAAAGGTGGAGACTTGAATTTCACTGAGATTCGGACATCAGTTCGATTCTATTTGTAGCAGAAATAGTAATAATTCCTGAACTAAGTTTTTTCTGAAAATGTTAACCTTGTCAAGCTCCGATCAAGTTCGGCAGAGTCATAAACTCAAGCTGCACCAAGATATAGAGTAGAGACTTGCAAACCACATCAGCAGCAGACCTCATTTAGAGAGAAATTTGACACATATGTGTGAGATTTCACGGGAAATCAAGTTGGTGCTTGCAAAACCTCGATATTGTTTAGCTCGGTTTGATTTTGAAACAGTGTTTTCTAGACTCAGTTTTTTGCAAGGATCTCAAAAATGTCAGATTTGTCGAGCTACGATCAAGTACCGAGAAGTTGTGGAGGTGGACTCAAGTAGCACCGAAGGCATCAGTTTTGGCTGAGCAGGTGCTTGTAAAACTGGAAAGATTTACAGCTTGGTTCGATTCCCAGCAGTTATGTTATTGTTTAATATATTCAGTTTTTTGCAAGGATTTCAAAACTGTTAGATTTGTCGAGCTACGATCAAGCACCGTAAAGGTAGAGACTTGAATTTCACTGAGATTCGGACATCAGTTCGATTCTATTTGTAGCAGAAATAGTGATAATTCCTGAACTAAGTTTTTTTCTGAAAATGTTAACCTTGTCAAGCTCCGATCAAGTTCGGCAGAGTCATAAACTCAAGCTGCACCAAGATATAGAGTAGAGACTTGCAAACCACATCAGCAGCAGACCTCATTTAGAGAGAAATTTGACACATATGTGTGAGATTTCACGGGAAATCAAGTTGGTGCTTGCAAAACCTCGATATTGTTTAGCTCGGTTTGATTTTGAAACAGTGTTTTCTAGACTCAGTTTTTTGCAAGGATCTCAAAAATGTCAGATTTGTCGAGCTACGATCAAGTACCGAGAAGTTGTGGAGGTGGACTCAAGTAGCACCGAAGGCATCAGTTTTGGCTGAGCAGGTGCTTGTAAAACTGGAAAGATTTACAGCTTGGTTCGATTCCCAGCAGTTATGTTATTGTTTAATATATTCAGTTTTTTGCAAGGATTGCAAAACTGTTAGATTTGTCGAGCTACGATCAAGCACCGTAAAGGTAGAGACTTGAATTTCACTGAGATTCGGACATCAGTTCGATTCAATTTGTAGCAGAAATAGTAATAATTCCTAAACTAAGTTTTTCTGAAAATTTTAACTTTGCCAAGCTCCGATCAAGTTCGGCAATGTCAGAAAATCAAGCTGCACCAAGATATAGAGTAGAGACTTGCAAACCACATCAGCAGCAGACCTCATTTAGAGAGAAATTTGACACATATGTGTGAGATTTCACGGGAAATCAAGTTGGTGCTTGCAAAACCTCGATATTGTTTAGCTCGGTTTGATTTTGAGCAGCGATAACAGTGTTTTCTAAACTCAGTTTTTTGCAAGGATCTCAAAAATGTTAAATTTGTCGAGCTACGATCAAGTACCGAGAAGTTGTGGACTCAAGTAGCACTGAAGGCATCAGTTTTGGCTGAGCAGGTGCTTGTAAAACTGGAAAGATTTACAGCTTGGTTCGATTCCCAGCAGTTATGTTATTGTTTAATATATTCAGTTTTTTGCAAGTATTTCAAAACTGTTAGATTTGTAAAGCTACGATCAAGCACCGTAAAGGTAGAGACTTGAATTTCACTGAGATTCGGACATCAGTTCGATTCAATTTGTAGCAGAAATAGTAATAATTCCTAAACTAGGTTTTTTTCTGAAAATGTTAACCTTGTCAAGCTCCGATCAAGTTCGGCAGTGTCATAACATCAAGCTGCACCAAGATATAAAATAGAGACTTGCAAACCACATCAGCAGCAGACCTCATTTAGAGAGAAATTTGACACATATGTGTGAGATTTCACGGGAAATCAAGTTGGTGCTTGCAAAACCTCGATATTGTTTAGCTCGGTTTGTTTTTGAGCAGCGATAACAGTGTTTTCTAGACTCAGTTTTTTGCAAGGATCGCAAAAATGTCAGATTTGTCGAGCTACGATCAAGTACCGAGAAGTTGTGGACTCAAGTAGCACTGAAGGCATCAGTTTTGGCTGAGCAGGTGCTTGTAAAACTGGAAAGATTTACAGCTTGGTTCGATTCCCAGCAGTTATGTTATTGTTTAATATATTCAGTTTTTTTGCAAGGATTTCAAAACTGTTAGATTTGTCGAGCTACGATCAAGCACCGTAAAGGTAGAGACTTGAATTTCACTGAGATTCGGACATCAGTTCGATTCAATTTGTAGCAGTAATAGAAATAATTCCTAAACTAGGTTTTTTTCTGAAAATGTTAACCTTGTCAAGCTCCGATCAAGTTCGGCAGTGTCATAAAATCAAGCTGCACCAAGATATAAAATAGAGACTTGCAAACCACATCAGCAGCAGACCTCATTTAGAGAGAAATTTGACACATATGTGTGAGATTTCACGGGAAATCAAGTTGGTGCTTGCAAAACCTCAATTGTTTAGCTCGCTTTATTTTCGAGCAGCGATAATAGTGTTTTATAGACTCAGTTTTTTGCAAGGATCGTTTTTTCTGAAAATGTTAACCTTGTCAAGCTCCGATCAAGTTTGGCAGAGTTATAAAATCAAGCTGCACCAAGATATAAAGTAGAGACTTGCAAACCACATCAGAAGCAGACCTCATTTAGAGAGAAATTTGACACATATGTGTGAGATTTCACGGGAAATCAAGTTGGTGCTTGCAAAACCTCAATTGTTTAGCTCGGTTTATTTTCAAGCAGCGAAAATAGTGTTTTCTAGACTCAGTTTTTTGCAAGGATCTCAAAAATGTCAGATTTGTCAAGCTACAATCAAGCACCGTAAAGTTAGAGACTTGAGTTTCACTGAGATTCGGACATCAGTTTGATTCAATTTGTAGCAGAAATAGTAATAATTTCTGAACTAAGTTTTTTTCTGAAAATGTTAACCTTGTCAAGTTCCGATCAAGTTTGGCAGAGTCATAAAATCAAGCTGCACCAAGATATAGAGTAGAGACTTGCAAACCACATCAGAAGCAGACCTCATTTAGAGAGAAATTTGACACATATGTGTGAGATTTCACGGGAAATCAAGTTGGTGCTTGCAAAACCTCAATTGTTTAGCTCGCTTTATTTTCGAGCAGCGATAATAGTGTTTTATAGACTCAGTTTTTTGCAAGGATCGTTTTTTCTGAAAATGTTAACCTTGTCAAGCTCCGATCAAGTTTGGCAGAGTTATATAATCAAGCTGCACCAAGATATAAAGTAGAGACTTGCAAACCACATCAGCAGCAGACCTCAGTTAGAGAGAAATTTGACACATATGTGTGAGATTTCACGGGAAATCAAGTTGGTGCTTGCAAAACCTCAATTGTTTAGCTCGGTTTATTTTCGAGCAGCGAAAATAGTGTTTTCTAAACTCAGTTTTTTGCAAGGATCTCAAAAATGTCAGATTTGTCAAGCTACGATCAAGCACCGTAAAGTTAGAGACTTGAGTTTCACTGAGATTCGGACATCAGTTTGATTCAATTTGTAGCAGAAATAGTAATAATTTCTGAACTAAGTTTTTTTCTGAAAATGTTAACCTTGTCAAGCTCCGATCAAGTTTGGCAGAGGTATAAAATCAAGCTGCACCAATATATAGAGTAGAGACTTGCAAACCACATCAGCAGCAGACCTCACTTAGAGAGAAATTTGACGCATATGTGTGAGATTTCACGGAAAATCAAGTTGGTGCCTGCAAAACCTCAATTGTTTAGCTCGGTTTAATTTCGAGCAGCGATTATAGTGTTTTCTAAACTCAGTTTTTTGTAAGGATCTCAAAAATATCAGATTTGTAAAGCTACGATCAAGCACCGATAAGTTATGGACTCGAACTAGTTGTATCTCAATCCACCGGCGGCCGGTCAAATGGCTCTGGGATCTCGATTCACCGGCGGCCGGTCAAATGACTCTCAAATTCGTTTTATATTAATCCACCGGCGGCCGGTCAAATGCCTCTGGGATCTCGATTTACCGGCGGCCGGTCGAATGACTCTCAAATTAGTTTTATCTCAATCCACCGGCGGCCGGTCAAATGACTCTCAGATTCATTTCATCTCAATCCACCGGCGGCCGGTCAAATGCCTCTGGGATCTCGATTTACCGGCGGCCGGTCGAATGACCCTCAAATTAGTTTTATCTCAATCCACCGGCGGCCGGTCAAATGACTCTCGAACTAGTTGTATCTCCATTCGAACTAGTTTTATCTCACTTCACCGGCGGCCGGTCAAATGACTTTGGGATCTCGATTCACCGGCGGCCGGTCAAGTTATTCTTAAATTCGTTTTATCTCAATCCACCGGCGGCCGGTCAAATGCCTCTCGAACTAGTTGTATCTCAATTCGAACTAGTTTTATTCCACTTCACCGGCGGCCGGTCGAATGACTTTGGATCTCGATTCACCGGCGGCCGGTCAAATGACTCTCAAATTAATTTTATCTCAATCCACCGGCGGCCGGTCAAATGCCTCTCGAACTAGTTGTATCTCAATTCGAACTAGTTTTATTCCACTTCACCGGCGGCCGGTCGAATGACTTTGGATCTCGATTCACCGGCGGCCGGTCAAATGACTCTCAAATTAGTTTTATCTCAATCCACCGGCGGCCGGTCAAATGGCTCTCGAACTAGTTGTATCTCAATTCGAACTAGTTTTATTTCACTTCACCGGCGGCCGGTCAAATGATTTTGGGATCTCGATTCACCGGCGGTCGGTCAAATGACTCTCAAATTAGTTTTATCTCAATCCACCGGCGGCCGGTCAAATGACTCTGGGATCTCGATTCACCGGCGGCCGGTCAAAT
Source organism: Litoditis marina (assembly GCA_964036275.1). Lineage (NCBI taxonomy): Eukaryota > Metazoa > Nematoda > Chromadorea > Rhabditida > Rhabditidae > Litoditis > Litoditis marina. Next base: position 17,930 of record CAXIWQ010000440.1, on the reverse strand, counting down.
GACTCTCAAATTCATTTTTATCTCAATCCACCGGCGGCCGGTGAAACGCCTCTGGGATCTCGATTCACCGGCGGCCGGTCAAATGACTCTCAAATTAGTTTTATCTCAATCCACCGGCGGCCGGTCAAATGACTCTGGGATCTCGATTCACCGGCGGCCGGTCAAATGACTCTCAAATTCGTTTTATCTCAATCCACCGGCGGCCGGTCAAATGCCTCTGGGATCTCGATTTACCGGCGGCCGGTCAAATGGCTCTCGAACTAGTTGAATCTCAATTCGAACTAGTTTCATTCCACTTCACCGGCGGCCGGTCAAATGACTCTGGGATCTCGATTCACCGGCGGCCGGTCAAATGACTCTCAAATTCATTTTATCTCAATCCACCGGCGGCCGGTCAAATGCCTCTGGGATCTCGATTTACCGGCGGCCGGTCAAATGACTCTCGAACTAGTTGTATCTCAATTAGGGTTGTTAATCGAGATGAAAATTTCGAGTTTTTCAAGTTTCGAGTTTTTCGAGTTTTCAAAAATTCGAGTTTTTCGAGTTTCAGAAAATTCGAGTTTTTCGAGTTTCGAGTTTTTCGAGTTTTCGAAATTTCGAGTTTTTCAAGTTTCGAGTTTTTCGAGTCCTGAAATTTTCGAGTTTTTCGAGTTCGAGTTTATTTTTTAACAACCCTAATCTCAATCCACCGGCGGCCGGTGAAACGCCTCTGGGATCTCGATTCACCGGCGGCCGGTCAAATGACTCTCAAATTAGTTTTATCTCAATCCACCGGCGGCCGGTCAAATGACTCTGGGATCTCGATTCACCGGCGGCCGGTCAAATGACTCTCAAATTAGTTTTATCTCAATCCGCCGGCGGCCGGTGAAACGCCTCTGGGATCTCGATTCACCGGCGGCCGGTCAAATGACTCTCAAATTAGTTTTATCTCAATCCACCGGCGGCCGGTCAAATGCCTCTCGAACTAGTTGTATCTCAATTCGAACTAGTTTTATTCCACTTCACCGGCGGCCGGTCGAATGACTTTGGATCTCGATTCACCGGCGGCCGGTCGAATGACTTTGGATCTCGATTCACCGGCGGCCGGTCAAATGACTCTCAAATTAGTTTTATCTCAATCCACCGGCGGCCGGTCAAATGACTCTCGAACTAGTTGTATCTCAATTCGAACTAGTTTTATCTCACTTCACCGGCGGCCGGTCAAATTACTTTGGGATCTCGATTCACCGGCGGCCGGTCAAGTTATTCTTAAATTCGTTTTATCTCAATCCACCGGCGGCCGGTCAAATGCCTCTCGAACTAGTTGTATCTCAATTCGAACTAGTTTTATTCCACTTCACCGGCGGCCGGTCGAATGACTTTGGATCTCGATTCACCGGCGGCCGGTCAAATGACTCTCAAATTAATTTTATCTCAATCCACCGGCGGCCGGTCAAATGCCTCTCGAACTAGTTGTATCTCAATTCGAACTAGTTTTATTCCACTTCACCGGCGGCCGGTCGAATGACTTTGGATCTCGATTCACCGGCGGCCGGTCAAATGAGTCTCAAATTAGTTTTATCTCAATCCACCGGCGGCCGGTCAAATGGCTCTCGAACTAGTTGTATCTCAATTCGAACTAGTTTTATTTCACTTCACCGGCGGCCGGTCAAATGATTTTGGGATCTCGATTCACCGGCGGTCGGTCAAATGACTCTCAAATTAGTTTTATCTCAATCCACCGGCGGCCGGTCAAATGACTCTGGGATCTCGATTCACCGGCGGCCGGTCAAATGACTCTCAAATTCATTTTTATCTCAATCCACCGGCGGCCGGTGAAACGCCTCTGGGATCTCGATTCACCGGCGGCCGGTCAAATGACTCTCAAATTAGTTTTATCTCAATCCACCGGCGGCCGGTCAAATGACTCTGGGATCTCGATTCACCGGCGGCCGGTCAAATGACTCTCAAATTCGTTTTATCTCAATCCACCGGCGGCCGGTCAAATGCCTCTGGGATCTCGATTTACCGGCGGCCGGTCAAATGGCTCTCGAACTAGTTGAATCTCAATTCGAACTAGTTTCATTCCACTTCACCGGCGGCCGGTCAAATGACTCTGGGATCTCGATTCACCGGCGGCCGGTCAAATGACTCTCAAATTCATTTTATCTCAATCCACCGGCGGCCGGTCAAATGCCTCTGGGATCTCGATTTACCGGCGGCCGGTCAAATGACTCTCGAACTAGTTGTATCTCAATTAGGGTTGTTAATCGAGATGAAAATTTCGAGTTTTTAAAGTTTCGAGTTTTTCGAGTTTTCAAAAATTCGAGTTTTTCGAGTTTCAGAAAATTCGAGTTTTTCGAGTTTCGAGTTTTTCGAGTTTTCGAAATTTCGAGTTTTTCAAGTTTCGAGTTTTTCGAGTCCTGAAATTTTCGAGTTTTTCGAGTTCGAGTTTATTTTTTAACAACCCTAATCTCAATCCACCGGCGGCCGGTGAAACGCCTCTGGGATCTCGATTCACCGGCGGCCGGTCAAATGACTCTCAAATTAGTTTTATCTCAATCCACCGGCGGCCGGTCAAATGACTCTGGGATCTCGATTCACCGGCGGCCGGTCAAATGACTCTCAAATTAGTTTTATCTCAATCCGCCGGCGGCCGGTGAAACGCCTCTGGGATCTCGATTCACCGGCGGCCGGTCAAATGACTCTCAAATTAGTTTTATCTCAATCCACCGGCGGCCGGTCAAATGCCTCTCGAACTAGTTGTATCTCAATTCGAACTAGTTTTATTCCACTTCACCGGCGGCCGGTCGAATGACTTTGGATCTCGATTCACCGGCGGCCGGTCAAATGACTCTCAAATTAATTTTATCTCAATCCACCGGCGGCCGGTCAAATGCCTCTCGAACTAGTTGTATCTCAATTCGAACTAGTTTTATTCCACTTCACCGGCGGCCGGTCGAATGACTTTGGATCTCGATTCACCGGCGGCCGGTCGAATGACTTTGGATCTCGATTCACCGGCGGCCGGTCAAATGACTCTCAAATTAGTTTTATCTCAATCCACCGGCGGCCGGTCAAATGACTCTCGAACTAGTTGTATCTCAATTCGAACTAGTTTTATCTCACTTCACCGGCGGCCGGTCAAATGACTTTGGGATCTCGATTCACCGGCGGCCGGTCAAGTTATTCTTAAATTCGTTTTATCTCAATCCACCGGCGGCCGGTCAAATGCCTCTCGAACTAGTTGTATCTCAATTCGAACTAGTTTTATTCCACTTCACCGGCGGCCGGTCGAATGACTTTGGATCTCGATTCACCGGCGGCCGGTCAAATGACTCTCAAATTAATTTTATCTCAATCCACCGGCGGCCGGTCAAATGCCTCTCGAACTAGTTGTATCTCAATTCGAACTAGTTTTATTCCACTTCACCGGCGGCCGGTCGAATGACTTTGGATCTCGATTCACCGGCGGCCGGTCAAATGACTCTCAAATTAGTTTTATCTCAATCCACCGGCGGCCGGTCAAATGGCTCTCGAACTAGTTGTATCTCAATTCGAACTAGTTTTATTTCACTTCACCGGCGGCCGGTCAAATGATTTTGGGATCTCGATTCACCGGCGGTCGGTCAAATGACTCTCAAATTAGTTTTATCTCAATCCACCGGCGGCCGGTCAAATGACTCTGGGATCTCGATTCACCGGCGGCCGGTCAAATGACTCTCAAATTCATTTTTATCTCAATCCACCGGCGGCCGGTGAAACGCCTCTGGGATCTCGATTCACCGGCGGCCGGTCAAATGACTCTCAAATTAGTTTTATCTCAATTCGAACTAGTTTCATTCCACTTCACCGGCGGCCGGTCAAATGACTCTGGGATCTCGATTCACCGGCGGCCGGTCAAATGACTCTCAAATTCATTTTATCTCAATCCACCGGCGGCCGGTCAAATGCCTCTGGGATCTCGATTTACCGGCGGCCGGTCAAATGACTCTCGAACTAGTTGTATCTCAATTAGGGTTGTTAATCGAGATGAAAATTTCGAGTTTTTCAAGTTTCGAGTTTTTCGAGTTTTCAAAAATTCGAGTTTTTCGAGTTTCAGAAAATTCGAGTTTTTCGAGTTTCGAGTTTTTCGAGTTTTCGAAATTTCGAGTTTTTCAAGTTTCGAGTTTTTCGAGTCCTGAAATTTTCGAGTTTTTCGAGTTCGAGTTTATTTTTTAACAACCCTAATCTCAATCCACCGGCGGCCGGTGAAACGCCTCTGGGATCTCGATTCACCGGCGGCCGGTCAAATGACTCTCAAATTAGTTTTATCTCAATCCACCGGCGGCCGGTCAAATGACTCTGGGATCTCGATTCACCGGCGGCCGGTCAAATGACTCTCAAATTAGTTTTATCTCAATCCGCCGGCGGCCGGTGAAACGCCTCTGGGATCTCGATTCACCGGCGGCCGGTCAAATGACTCTCAAATTAGTTTTATCTCAATCCACCGGCGGCCGGTCAAATGACTCTGGGATCTCGATTCACCGGCGGCCGGTCAAATGACTCTCAAATTAGTTTTATCTCAATCCACCGGCGGCCGGTCAAATGACTCTGGGATCTCGATTCACCGGCGGCCGGTCAAATGACTCTCAAATTCGTTTCATCTCAATCCACCGGCGGCCGGTCAAATGCCTCTGGGATCTCGATTTACCGGCGGCCGGTCAAATGACTCTCGAACTAGTTGTATCGCAATTCGAACTAATTTTATTTCTTTTCACCGGCGGCCGGTCAAATGACTTTGGGATCTCGCTTCACCGGCGGCCGGTCGAATGACTCTCAAATTAGTTTTATCTCAATCCACCGGCGGCCGGTCAAATGACTCTCGAACTAGTTGTATCTCAATTCGAACTGGTTTTATTTCACTTCACCGGCGGCCGGTCGAATGACTTTGGATCTCGATTCACCGGCGGCCGGTCAAATGACTCTCAAATTAGTTTTATCTCAATCCACCGGCGGCCGGTCAAATGGCTCTCCAACTAGTTGTATCTCAATTCGAACTAGTTTTATTTCACTTCACCGGCGGCCGGTCAAATGATTTTGGCATCTCGATTCACCGGCGGTCGGTCAAATGACTCTCAAATTTGTTTTATCTCAATCCACCGGCGGCCGATCAAATGACTCTGGGATCTCGATTCACCGGCGGCCGGTCAAATGACTCTCAAATTAGTTTTATCTCAATCCACCGGCGGCCGGTGAAACGCCTCTGGGATCTCGATTCACCGGCGGCCGGTCAAATGACTCTCAAATTAGTTTTATCTCAATCCACCGGCGGCCGGTCAAATGACTCTCAAATTAGTTTTTATCTCAATCCACCGGCGGCCGGTGAAACGCCTCTGGGATTTCGATTCACCGGCGGCCGGTCAAATGACTCTCAAATTAGTTTTATCTCAATCCACCGGCGGCCGGTCAAATGACTCTGGATCTCGATTCACCGGCGGCCGGTCAAATGACTCTCAAATTAGTTTTATCTCAATCCACCGGCGGCCGGTCAAATGACTCTGGGATCTCGATTCACCGGCGGCCGGTCAAATGACTCTCAAATTAGTTTTATCTCAATCCACCGGCGGCCGGTCAAATGACTCTGGGATCTCGATTCACCGGCGGCCGGTCAAATGACTCTCAAATTAGTTTTATCTCAATCCACCGGCGGCCGGTGAAACGCCTCTGGGATCTCGATTCACCGGCGGCCGGTCAAATGACTCTCAAATTAGTTTTATCTCAATCCACCGGCGGCCGGTCAAATGACTCTCAAATTAGTTTTTATCTCAATCCACCGGCGGCCGGTGAAACGCCTCTGGGATCTCGATTCACCGGCGGCCGGTCAAATGACTCTCAAATTAGTTTTATCTCAATCCACCGGCGGCCGGTCAAATGACTCTGGGATCTCGATTCAACGACGTCCGGTCAAATGACTCTCAAATTAGTTTTATCTCAATCCACCGGCGGCCGGTCAAATGACTCTGGGATCTCGATTCACCGGCGGCCGGTCAAATGACTCAAATTCGTTTCATCTCAATCCACCGGCGGCCAGTCAAATGCCTCTGGGATCTCGATTTACCGGCGGCCGGTCAAATGACTCTCGAACTAGTTGTATCGCAATTCGAACTAGTTTTATTTCTTTTCACCGGCGGCCGGTCAAATGACTTTGGGATCTCGCTTCACCGGCGGCCGGTCGAATGACTCTCAAATTAGTTTTATCTCAATCCACCGGCGGCCGGTCAAATGACTCTCGAACTAGTTGTATCTCAATTCGAACTGGTTTTATTTCACTTCACCGGCGGCCGGTCGAATGACTTTGGATCTCGATTCACCGGCGGCCGGTCAAATGACTATCAAATTAGTTTTATCTCAATCCACCGGCGGCCGGTCAAATGGCTCTGGAACTAGTTGTATCTCAATTCGAACTAGTTTTATTTCACTTCACCGGCGGCCGGTCAAATAATTTTGGGATCTCGATTCACCGGCGGTCGGTCAAATGACTCTCAGATTTGTTTTATCTCAATCCACCGGCGGCCGGTCGAATGACTCTCAAATTCATTTTTATCTCAATCCACCGGCGGCCGGTCAAATGACTCTGGGATCTCGATTCACCGGCGGCCGGTCAAATGACTCTCAAATTAGTTTTATCTCAATCCACCGGCGGCCGGTCAAATGACTCTGGGATCTCGATTCACCGGCGGCCGGTCAAATGACTCTCAAATTCATTTTTATCTCAATCCACCGGCGGCCGGTGAAACGCCTCTGGGATCTCGATTCACCGGCGGCCGGTCAAATGACTCTCAAATTAGTTTTATCTCAATCCACCGGCGGCCGGTGAAACGCCTCTGGAATCTCGATTCACCGGCGGCCGGTCAAATGACTCTCAAATTAGTTTTATCTCAATCCACCGGCGGCCGGTCAAATGACTCTGGGATCTCGATTCACCGGCGAGAGAGGGTCTGAGCCTACGTAGTGGCAGTCCGTTTTACAATCTTAGGGTTGTGACGTCATAGGGGCCGCATTTCGTTTTCAATATTGATTGATTTATAATTGTTCTCTTTCTTTCTTCCTTATTTATTCTTCTTCTTTCTTTCTTCTTTCTTTTATCTTTCTATTTTCTATTTGTATTCATCAGAGTATCGTTTTCCACCCATTTTTTACCGAGCTCACTCCACCTAGCAACCCACCTATCTTCTAATGAATATTTCCTTTTTTTAGTTTGTTATCTTCTCTTATTACGCTTGTAACATTGTTATTATTTATGTTCGTGACATTGTGACAATTAGAGTGTTTTGTTATCGGTTAATAAGCACAACAAGCGGCCCTGTGTGTAGAGTAATTTGATTTCTTGTTTCGTAGGCTGTCTAGATTCAACTTCCCTCTCAGTTTTCTCACTTCTCCATGCATCATGTTGTGTTCTGTGATGTTTCGTCAATTGTGTTGTTTTTCTAGGCATGTACACGATTCGAATACCGATGAATGAGAGTCCTTCTACAACCTGTGTTCTCTTTTGGAATCAGGATCTTTCTGGTTAGTTGTGTCTGTTCCTATAGTTAAATTGTTACACGTGGGCCAAAAATAATTTTTATACTCCAGTAACGTGGTCAGATTAGCCAGAATAATTCCAATCTCTAAAAACAGGTGCTCTGCTTTGAAATATTTTGCCGGGATTTTTTGCCCATCGCTTCGTTCTTGATCAAAAACGTATTCAGGATAAAAATGGGCTCCCTTGTGTGGATTAGTTACACCTTATTGTTTTTTACGGTATAAGCCGCGTATAGGGTTTTTGCGTAGATTCCAAGATCAAACGTTCGACAGATTTCAGCTTTTGAAGAATTATCGACCCCAATTTCGAAAATTAGTTAAGAAAAGTAAGCTGGGTTCGTGTGTAAAATCAACCACGTCCGGTAGGCCGTAACTGCATACGTTCACGACCATCACTAACTAGCTAAAATAGTTTAAAAAAAAAAGAATCCTTTCCGTTCTGAATCCTGATCCGGAGCATAAGAAAGTTCCATGAATTATAGTGGTTCAAAATCCGAGCCTTCCAACCACTAAGCCGCCTCACGTTTTTCTTGAATCAAGAATAACCTTAGACAAACAACTATCGCCAATTGCGAAAACGGTGATTATTTTGATAGCATACGTGAGGTGAAAAGGGCTAAAACTTCCTTGTTGTCATGTTTTCTATGAACTATGATTAAGAAACCTAGACGTATATCCCGAAATTTTTCGTTTCACTCAAACTCAATCTTTTCCTCAAGTATTAATCTGAGATTTAAGTACTATACCAATATACATAAGAACATAAGTGATATCAGTAGCTGAATTCTGTAGCCGGTTCAAGTTTAAGCACGAAGCTATTTTGTTGAATGGTCAATTAATGCACCGGTTTTCTCCAAAATTAGGAATTTGGTTAACCTGCTTTACAAAACGTTCAAAAAAATTGGCCTCATTTTCGACCACTCAGCTGAGCCGCCTGAAACGTTATGTTTAATTCTTCTCTATAAATTACAAACTAGCTAAGTAGCTATACGAGCTATATGACCGATCCTTTTGATTTGGGTAGTAGTTCCAACAACGGCCCAATACAACTCTTGTGTACGCATTCAATTATGTAAGTATACGTTAGTACTGAGGGTCTACATGCTGCAATGATACAATGTTTGTTCATTCTTCAAGTTTCAGTTGATCAGTGGTAGAGCCCCCGTCTATAAGTTCAAAGATGGTATTTTTGTGTGTATATGTCCATCTAGTTTCTTATTCTTTCTCACAGGAATATTCTGCAATAAGCAATAACGTGTAGCTCACATTTCTATTTCACATTACAAAGAGAGCATATTCCTATGTTTTTTGACAATTTCGGGAAGGTTAGCCTATTTTTCGTTTATAAACATAAAGATCGAAGATTTAAATGTTGAATCCAAAAGGGTTTCCTTTTTTTGATAGATAGTCCGCATTACTGGTTCTGCTCAATCAGAGTTAGCTCACCTAGTGGGGTTTCTACTTCACTACTGATCATACATATAAGAAAATACGCTAGTAGGCTCGTGGCTAGTACAAGGTTTCTTAATGCCTACTGATTGTTGCTGTTTCAGAGTGGATGTGCTACTTCTGCACAACTGGAAGTTGCATCATGTCGCTTGTTGAGTAGACTTGCTTTGCTTATACCTTTACTCATTTTTTAGTAGCTGATGTTGTGTTTATACCTTTTTGTTTGTTTCCCCGTCCTCCTACAATGATTAAACGAGTGGATAAGATATGCGTGAGGTTTTTAGACCCCCACGTTGTCTGTTCTCCTTGTTTTGTTCATTGAACTGTTATTCTATTTGTGATTGTATTCATCTAGTTATATATGATAGTGGGCTTTCTCGGTAGGGTCAACATAATAGATGGACCATATTACCATATTCTGATCATACATTTGTTAGAACCGGTTTTATACGATTGAACGGTTTGTTCAGACATAAACTTCATAAGTAATTCCTCATCCTTTCATTATGTTTATGTTAGCTGATTGTCATGAATTAGAATGTAGCCGTAAACACCAGTCAGAAGATAGAAGTATAGAAGTGCCCAGAAAGTGAAGAAAATACGGTGACCCTCGTCCAGCCTTATTCATTCGGTGCGCTTTGCCTATTTGCCTAGTGTTCATATACTTGCAGCTATTTTGATGTGCAGCCTAATTAGTTTAGAGCAACTACTTACTAAAGTGTGTGACAGAAGAGTTGCAGATAAAACCCTACATAGTTTGTTTAGTATTAGCGTCATCAGAACGATGTTCACGGACCACCTGTTTTCTTATATACTGTATGTGTAATACTGGATAATTGTAACAGGTTCTTCACAACGGTGTGCCACCTACACTGGCAGATTCTATAGCAAAGCATTGGTTTTGAAAGAGATTGATTTGTAAAAAAAACTTGAACGTAACAAATAATAGTCTTTTCCATTCCTATATGGATTCTTGTAGTGTGTGAAAAATTACAACTGCTGATAATGTTTTTAAATGTTATGTGTACTGTAATGAGGACACCAGAACAAATTCAAAGATGAGGTTCTTTAACATCATTGGATGTTGAAAACGAAATTGAAGCCTCCAGGTGATACCGAAGGAGGTTACGTAGGGCTGAAAGAAACTGTTTATATAAGAAGTGACCAAATTCAGATGTAGTTTGATCCCGATCCACGCCATAATGTACAAGTTCCGACATAACAATTACGGGATCAAACTACAAATACAGTGACATATGGCAACATACACCGTAAATGCCTGTTTTGGAGACGGCGAATTCTATATATGCGTCGTTCACTATGTTCGAAGTCAGTCCAAACCATCTTTCGCACAATAATGTACCGTCGAAACTAAAAATTGCTAGTAGTACGATCATTCTAATATGGAATTTGTGGTTTCTCTGGAATGGTTCAAGAGGAGTGAGTTATGTAAGTTAGCCTTGAATGAGTTATACTAAGTTTCCACGAAGTGTTAAGTGTAATTGAGTGGCAGAATTATACACATGTAGATTACGGAAAACTGATTTCTGAAGCTAGTTTGCAGGAAGAAAGTAAATGACTGGAAAGTGTGTGAATTGCGGTGTGGCGAAAAGTAAAAATTGCTTCATGTAAAAGTTGCTCCGTAATCAACATTTTATGACAAGCATTATATCATAAACTTTGAAATGAAGAACAGAAAAATAAACCACTTACATATGTTTAAGCTATAACAATTCAACTGCCAAATGCGACAGTAGTTGTCAAAAGCTACAGTAATCCCGCACAGTCGGCGAAGATTAAATACTCTTATAAACGGACAATTTTGAGTTTTTGAAAATTTTCTTCGCCAAACATACTCAGTTTAGGTGTATGAATAATCCTAGACTACTTTTGGAGAAATTTATTTTTTCGACCTATCCGATTTTTTGCACTTGTGGCGCTATAAATCGTCCTCAAAACCGAAAATACACTCCAGGTTGAACAGTATTGAGTTGAACTTGATTAAAATACCCTATCCTAATGTTCCGTTAAAGTTTCGTTCATTTATCTCGAAAATGCTTATTGTAACGAGAGAAAAGGCAGTTTTATGGAAGTTTCACATCGCATAAAGTGACAGATCCTCGTGAACATGAAACATGTGTGGCAAGCAACATTTTCACAGAAAACCCAGGAAACATTGCAAAATGAATCTATCATCCATAATTAATTTTCTAAACTGAATTTCACTTATGTGAACCTAAAATTAGCGTTGCTCTTCGATAAATCGTTAATTTGAAGCAAAAATGTTGATGCACTTCTAGGAAATCGTGAATATAAGTGGCAGTTTACATTTTTCCACTTTCACTTTTCATACTTCATCTTTGTTGAGGGATTGGTAGATGTACTTGGTGTATGGAAAATTCTCTGGTATGTTCAGTCTTCATTTGTGGTTCACTTCCTCATCCGCACCCGATATTACTTATAGGCAGCAACTTCAAATAGCCGTATCTCGCCACAATATACGATTCGTGGCTCTAAACATAATAAAAAGAGCCACGAGCTTTCGTATACCGATGAGAAATACATTTTGCAATGTTTCCTGGGTTTTCTGTGAAAATGTTGCTTGCCACACATGTTTCATGTTCACGAGGGATCTGTCACTTTATGCCATCTGAAACGTCCATAAAACTGCCTTTTCTCTCGTTACAATGAGAATTTTCAAGATAAACTAACGAAACTTTAACGGAACATTAGGATAGGGTGTTTCCATCCAGTTCAACTCGAACATGTTCATCCTGGAGTGAATTTTCGGTTTTGAGGACGATGTTTAGAGCCACAAGTGCAAAAAATCGGACAGGTCGAAAAAATAAATTTCTCCAAAAGTAGTCTAGAATTATTCACACACCTAAACTGAGTATGTTTGGCAAAGAAATTTTTCGAAAAACTCAAAATTGTCCGTTTATCAGACGTTTCAGTCCTCACCGACTGTACGGGATTACTGTAGCTTTTGACAACTACTGTTGCATGTGGCAGTTCATTGTTGAAGCTTAAACATATGGAAAAACGTTCACTCTCGTCTGTTCTTCATTTTGTTACTTTCAGTCTTCAGTTCTAGTACTGAAAGTTTCTTTAAACAGATTTTTGGCAAAACAACCTTCGCCGGAATACAGTCATCATCGTCGCATTCGGAATCGGCGCATTGAAATTGAATTACTTTTTATTTCAATAAAATTAATTGGTTTATTTCTAAACGTTCTAAACATGTTCATGAGTGTACAAACTTTGTCAAGTGGTGATGTAGCTTCCAGCGCGGAACAAAAACGAACCTTGTATCGAACAACAGAAGATCGAACCATTGAGCAATTTTGCAAATTTTATAAGCAACATTAAAAATGTTTGAACTACTCAAACTGTTGTATGAAAACGGTTCGGATGTCTGTAATGATTCTCGTTCATAACGACTTTGCAATTTAACTAATAACTTCTAACTACATCGCAAATTTCCTGACTATACTAACACTGCGTTTCCTCAAACCTCACAATTTAATCTTTGTCTCATAAAGATACCCCAAGGTTTTGTACAACTCAACTTTCACAGGAATATAGTTTCTTCGTCATATTCAGAGTTCACACTCATTGAGAGAAGAAAACATAAATTTTCTTTGATTTAGTCTAGATTTGTATCATAAGTGAAATAAACGGATCTTTAACAAGATGTTATTATCACAACGTCGTGGGATTACTGTAGCTTATGAATATCTGCTGTGGTATTTAAATAAACAGTAAAAAGAAAGAGTGATATGTAAATGTACTAAATATAATAAGTTTAGTATATATGTAATGAAATAGTGTTACAAAGACTTACTATCTAAACTTAATTATAATTAAAGATTACTATAAGTTACATCGTTTCGGCCTCTCGTCCTCTACGATGTCTTAGGTCAGGGGGCCGAGGCCTCATCAGGAAGATAAACCCCTGACCAAGTTAAAAAGTAAAAACTAACTAAATTAAAGTTATACTATATTAAATGTGTTTATTTTAATAATCACTAAATTAAGAATATTATCAGTTATTAGTAATAAAATTATACCTTGGGTTTGTCGGTTGACTGACGTATTACAGATTGGAATAGTGGTTGTGTGGTATAGTTTTCCTGTCTCTTATATAGGGCTGGGTCATGATATTTCCCGCCAGATCAGATAGATTTTCGATCTATTGTTTAATACAGTAATCACCACTAGGAAAGATTTGAACAGAATTTATATGTTTATTATTTAAACTTCATCAGGTAATTGGATAGTTTGGTTTTATCATATTTGTTGTTAATTAAGAGGTTTGACTTAATTACTCTCAAAATTCTATTGTAAATAAGTATATTAGGAAACTGGTTATATTTGAAGTCTTGGATAAGTCCTTCTATTCTAGTTTTGAAATCCTCAAATTTATTACAACATCTACTAAATCTAATTATTTCTCCCTTAATAGTGTTGAGGCCTAAGCTTATCGGAATGTTAGAGGTGTAATGAGGGTATCTTCTGATTCTAAAGTTATAGTCGTCAGTTTTATTATAAAGTTTAGTTATAATTTCGTTGTTTTCTTCTATGATGTTGATAGTGAGGTCTAGAAAGTTAGCTTCTCTATCAGTAATATTTGTACATTCAACGTTTAAAGCTGCGTCATAAATGGATTTAAATGTTATTTCAGTACTATAATTAGGCTGAGGTTTATATATTTGCAGCAGGTCGTCCATATATCTATAGGTTCTGATATTATATCTTTTGAATAGTTGTTGGTGCTTCATAGCGTATTTAAATTCCATTGCGCTTAATGTTAAATCTGCAATTAAGGGAGAGGCATTGTTACCTTGAGGTATGCCTGCAATTTGTTTATATAATTGGTTTCCATACTTGGCATAACTGTTTTCCAATATGTAATTCAACATGTTTTTGATATCTGTTTTCGTGTAGCTGTGTGCGTTTTTCTGATTTGACATTTCTCTGCTGTAGTAAGATTTGTCATTGTTAATTGTGATATATGATATATTAGAACCTGTATTATTAAAGCAAAGATTGCATATATATGAAATTTCTTCTTTAACTATTCTATGTGGAAGACTGGTAAAAAGACTTGTAAAGTCTGCGGTATATAGTTTATGGTTGTCAATTCGAACATCTCTGATGTCATTGATTATATGTAAACTACTGTCTATAGACCAATATATTTTAATGTTGTTTCTGTTTTCAATCACATTGCAATATCTTTGGAAATGATTCTTTAAATGTTTCAGTATTTTTTGCATTTGGATAGATATTTCCCTAATACTACTTGTTTTAGCTCCAGTTATAAATCGACATTTAATAGGTTGTTTATGTAATTTGGGTATACCATAAATTTGAGGTATATGTGCAAGGATGTCAGTGTTTAATCTCCAATTAGTATTTGTTAGTTTATGTCTTTTTATGATATCCGTTTCATTTTCTGTGGAGTACTTAGCGAATGTCGTATTGTTTAATGTATTGGCAAGGAAACCCATTTCTTTATTTAGGAATTGAATGTATAGTTTTTTACAAGTAAAGGAGTAATTCGAAGTGGCTTTATCAGTGACTGTGATAATATAGTGTTTATGTATTTCTTTTAGTTGTTGTTTCCATTTCTGGTGCGAATTTTCATTTGGCATGTACTGACGTTTAGATTCAATTATTCCAGTTAGTTTATTAAGTATCTGGTCTGCGACTCCATATTGCAACATCTGTCCATTAGGGCCTGATTTCTTGTTGATGAATTGTATAAGTGAGTTGCATTGTTTTTTAAGCATAATTTTAATATTTACTTCATCCGTATTATCGGGTACTCTAAATTTAGTACCTTTGAGTAGTAATTCATAGATAGGAGTGTTCTTGAATAAATCCGGGTCTCCAGTAACTATATGTCCATGTATAGGATCAATGAATTCTTTTTTGTTTTCACAATTGCAGGTAGATTGTAATATATTGTTTATATCTCGGTCTGTAAGGTGTTTCAGGAATTTTGAATAGTTAATTATAATCCGACTAACAGCGTCATCATACTTGAAGTTCATACGTATATTAATTATTTTGGAAATATCGATATGGGAGATATCTTTAATTAGGTTAATGATAGTTTTTTTATAGTTATAATTCTCTATATTTTTATTAATATATGGGATTCTCATAGTAAATGTGTTGTTAAAGTTAATATTTCTGTTTTTGGGTGAAGTTCTTCTCCAGTATAGGTTTGCTGTTATGCCGTAGAATTTGAGTTTGTTTTGTTTGCTAAGATCCTTGAACGTCTGGTCATTATTAACATATTTTAATATAGCTTTTTTCTCATATTTATTAAGAGATTTATAGTATTTATGTAGATCATTGTCATCTTTTTGTATAATGTAATTCTTGATAATGGTAATGTCTTCAATATTCTTTCTTCCCTGAGATTTAGGAGTTCTGGTTTGTTTATACCTAAATATTTTAATACCATAGTATGGATGAGTGTTTTTATCAAAAGGTATAATGTTAGATGATATATTTCCATATTGACTTATTTGATCATTAAAACCGAAAGGATAAGGTGTCATGAGGAGTTTAATCCAGAAAAGTTCCTTCTCTAATCTTATTTTCTTATCATCGGTTTGGATGTTATCTAGGATATCAATGTAGAATTCTTGATCTACTAATGATGAAAAATGATTACATAAAAATGTGTTGAGTGAATTTTTCTTAAATGCGTATGTATGTCCATACATTCTTTTCTTCAAGGTTTGTGTAGTTTCGCCAACATACTGTTTATTACAATGTTTGCATGTGATAGCATAGACGAGGTTAGAAGACATACAATTAGCTTGAGTGTCCTTAACTGTTCTTATTTTATATTTTGTAACAGTGCTAGTTATATGATTTTCAAATCGGATGTTAGGGCATATTTTACATCTAGTTGAATCACATCTGTTTCCTTTGTTATTAGTATTAAAACAAACAACTTCCTTAATATTCTTTCCATATTTTTTGCTGCTTAATGCGGTTGATTGGAAATAATTTAGCGCGGTTTGAGCGGATAATGGTATAAAATTGTTTGGCCTGAATCTAAGTATCGAGGTTGGCCACACCTGATACAGAGAGCGTGTGATTTCAGCAGGGCTGCTGCCTTTACGGGAGGCTTGGTAATGGCCTACACTAAACGTTCGTAATGGAGGCGATGGAGGCAACACACTCGGTAACCTGCCTCCACCTTTTATAAACCCCATCAAAACGAACCCCTGTTTTGTTATCGGAGGACAGACCCCTCCTATGTATTTATGATGAATGTACAATTATGGGTTTACGGATGATGAATTAAATAATTGTGTGAGTAATATGTTTAGAATGTATATAATATACTAAAATGAAATGAAAAGGTGAGATAAATAAGATGAAAAGGAAGTAAGTTAATAAAATATAATGGAAAGAATAAAGGTGGTTGTTTGAAATAGGAAGTGTATGAAATAATGTTATGTGAGGAAAAGTTGAAATGTAAATATATATATATATATATATAAATATGTATATATTTTTATAAATATATACATACTATACATACATATATATTTTTATAAGTATATGGAATATAAGATTGACAATTGTATGATGTGAATTTATTTGGTTGTATTTAATAACATGAAGGTTTACGGTATACAAGCTGTACGGTATGTTATTTGTAAATATGTTAGTCATCACGTACATTTCGCGGGAATTTTTAAATGGGGGAAATGGTAAGGTTAGAGTTAAAATTTGTTCTGTAATATTACTGTATCAGAAGGTTATATTTAATTGTAACATGTTATTGCGTATCAGAATCCTAAATTTATTTATAATTGGGTGAACATATCGTATATATCAGGTGCATGTGCAATTTATCTGTTCAATGTCTTGTTGTTATAACATAATAATCATTGTTATATATCCATTTTATAGAAAGAGGTTATCATGGGTACAGTTTCGCCGAAGAATCCTATTGAGGCAGCTGATACTTCTATGAATGCAGCTAGTGTTGTGTGTGAGCCGACTTCTATTCAAGATCGTGTGGTATTTTTGGAGAAAAGACTAGAGTCTCTGGATCAATTTCAGAAGCGAGCCACTGTAAGTTTATTTAATGTATTACCTTTGATTCTCTTAAATCAGTTTAAGTTCTTAAATTTGTGGTTTTATTTTAATGGATTAAGGGATGGTAGTAATAGTACAAATGGATTGTCGCTATCCGAGTTTGATGCGATAAATGCTGTTGTGATTCGACAGTCCAATATAATGAGAAAATAGTTCAATATTTAACAATGATAAATGATTATGTTTCCAGTATGCCGTTCTTGGTTATGATTGTACTGAGAAGGATGGTTATACCTATTTTGTTCACTTCCTGAAGACGGTGCTAGGGTGAGTTGATATTGATAAGTGGTATTGTTCAAAGCTGTAATATAATACTGTTTTATCATTCAGAGTTACAAAGGTCGTAACATGCTGCTAATGTATTATTAAGATATGATATTTGTATTGTCTAGTATTTTTATAACATATGTAATATTTATGTTGATTGGTTATATTTGTTTTATTGTATATGTAGGTCATCTAATTTTGTTCAGGTTCACGGACTCTCAGATTGACTGCCGCATATTGTCTATCTCTTATGGTGGAAATGATACCAATGGACGTCCAGTGTATAAGGTGAGGTTGTATTATTAGAAATATTGAAATATAATTAGGTAATTTTGTACAATGCTATATGATGTGACTAGATAACACCAGAGTGCCCTTATAGTTATACTATAGATCAGGATGTTGTACTTATTTATGGATTCAGAGGTTGTGTATTAGCGGTTAGTCAAAAGGTTAATACTTATTTCTTTTATAGGCCAAGTTACAACCTCAATTGGAGGTTATGTTTCTGTCTCGAACACGTGGCAAGGATT